>PQXL01000244.1:0-56493 GCA_004916875.1 Botrytis galanthina
GTAGGTCATGAGCTAGTAGTATAGTGTGGAAGCTGGCTCGGGTTAACGACTAAAATTGATTACTAAGCGATGTGACACGTGATTTAAAGAATCTGTATTAGAATAATTTACTTTCTTTTTTTTCTACATTTAAGGGGAAAAGGCCTTATTTTATGCTTTTACCTACTAATCTAGCTTTCATACTTCCATTGATCTCTTAGTAAATCACTTCCTAATCCAGCCATTCCTAATAAATAAAGCTTTCTTTAAAGATATAATAAAGAATCAATTGTTCTTTATTCCATTAAGGCCGTACCGGACTAAAAGCTCCTTTTAAGCGATGATCAAGTGATTAGATCGTACGAAAGGCTAATATTAGATTGAATGCCTTTAAAAAGATATATATATTATATGATTTTTTAATTAAAACAATACTAATTATATATTAAATTGAAAATTAGAATCCAACAAAAACTTTATCCAAAAACGATCCACTTTTATTTATCCTGATGATTTTATTAGTTCAAAAATTATATACATAAACTTGGCATAATATTTTATATGGCTCAAAAAGCGTGATAATATGAAATTATACAATCAACCCTAAGAATATATAATTTGCCCATCCCTACCACTAAGCATTGTCCACCTCATTATTGGGTGGTTGGGATAGAGTTGGTTAGGTAATGTTAGGTAATCAAATGGACAAATGGTAAAATGGTAAAATGGTAAAATGGGGGAACTTCTTGTCCGAGAGTTTGTCTGATTGACTCGTGAGTCGTGAACCAAAGCAGGAAAAGATTATTGAAAAGGAGTGAGTAAACATGAATATGCAACTAGATTGGGCCGTATACCGATACACATATGTATACAAAACTAGGATCGGGCAATTGATTCGCCTTCCATTCCCAATTCGTCTGTGAATACTACCTTATCCAATGTGGGAATCCTGGCTATTAGGTATGGTCTCCCAAGAATCTATACTTTCATCTCGCAGTGCATGCATAAACTGCTGCGGAATTGAAGTAGCTCGTAGGTTTTGTCTGAAGCAGTACAAGGATCCGATGGATGGCCTGCTCGCTACATATCATGAATTGATATCGGATTCGGACTCGCATTTTCGTACCGAGCTATCTTGAGTTTTTGAAGTATGTAGCTAGCAAACTGGAAGTGGCACTGTCTGGACTGTAGGTCGGTCTGTAGGTAATAGCCTAATAGGTACTAGGTAAGTTGGTTGGAGGATGTAGCAGATCTTGACCTTGATATAAAGTTTGGAGTACAAAGTAACCTTGTGTAGCCGAGCCCATATTTAGAAGGTTGTCGCGTGGTTGAGATCTTCTTGCCTGACCGCCTGATCTTACCTAGGTAGGTAATCATCATGAAAAGGCGAGTGAGGTTCGAAACGGAAAAAGGTAAACACAGTACCATAACAACAGCAATCATTATCTATAAGCCGTTCAAGATCTGGTGACATTTTGGTTGCAGATTCACAGCCTTGTTGTGGCTGATGCCTTCCCGCTTATTAGCCCAGGTAGGTAGGGACAGTAAAATCTTCACGTTCACATATGCTCATACGCTCATACGCTCATACGGTAACCTCAAAGAACCTGGAAATATATCACGTCGCCACTTCAAAGAAACCCACCAATTACTACACAACATTCCTCACCCTCAATCTCTCTAATCATGGCAACAGCACCACCAGGTCAAAGCAAATATGTAACACTCGTATCTTGCGATGGATTTGAGTATGTCGTTTTGAGAGAAGCTGCCTGTACCAGTGTTGCGATTAAGAAGATGTTGGATCCATCCAGTTTGTTTGCCCCTCCTTCAACACATCTAACTTTGCCCAGAGTTACTTATGATTACCCTTGAACCAATACTTATTTCATTCATGTACAGGTGGTTGGGAAGAGTCTCAGACAGGAGTCTGCCGTTTCTCAGAGATCAGGTATGCCTAACTTTGTTCTTTTATCATCCAAGTCCACATACAACACGACTCCCCAATTCCTGTTTATGGCAACACTTTAAATCCTTTACATCACCCAGCAAAGAATAAACAGGCGTCGGTGATGATAGAAGCTATTTCGATACAGACCCTCTATTCCACTTTGGGATTGCCGCGGACTGAATGGTCGTTTTTACACTTGATCTGAGACCCGCTTTTAAGCCTACCTTGTACTTAAATTTCGGCTGGATTTTTTTTCTCTTCCACCTCGAGAGCTTTGTTTCCCTCCTCATCCATCCACCATCAACCATCTACCATCTACCATCAACCATCTAAAACTCAGATGGATGGCATTATATGATTAGCCAACCCTCAATGGCAACATCATCTTGTCTAACATGGCATTGCTACAAATACTATTCATATACTAACTACAACTTCAAATAGTGGTGTCGTCCTTGAGAGGGTCGCCGAATACTTTTACTACAACTACAAGTATCGCAACTCGGAGAATGTGCCAGACATGGAAATTCCTGCAGAGTTGTGCCTTGAGTTATTAATGGCAGCCGATTACTTGGACAGTTAGTATTCGATTACTCTCGGTCTTGTCGACATTCTTTACTAACACTTCTCCTTCAGCATAATACGTCTCCTCTCAAATCGGTCTAATGGCTACGATGGCGTTTGCGAATACTCGGGATGAGGAAACATGAATATGGGAATATGGAGTCGATAGGAAATGAATTGTTCGACCAACTATCTTTTCATGAATACTTTTGAATATGCGTGTCTTCGTGCACCCCATTTGAGCATATGCGGTTTTCCCTAATACACCCTGGGTTCACACGTCTATAGATGATGGCAGATCAAATCTTTACTTCCTCACATAACTCCTACCTCCTCTTCTTCAAAGGAACGTAGGTTTAGATGATGGAAACAAATGCATTCCTATTTTGCATATTTTATTCGGGTCAATATTTTATTTATTTTCTACCTCTCACTAGGTTGAGGACTGGAGGATGTATAGCTTCTTTCAATCACAATTAAAAATTTACTACATTCTACGTCTACCAAACTGAACTTTACACGGCATATCTTGTGACATGTGATTCGATTGATTGACCTCATTTTCTTTCCATGTTACAATACCTACTACTTAGGGGCTATCAAGAGAGTACCTAGGTAGACATCGTTCAGCTTCATGTTACATCTGGGAAATCAATCACCCTAGGGAATAATGACATCAAGCCGTTTCACTTCATGATTATCCTCACCCACCATCCTTACCACCTGGAAGTTCAGACGAAGTAAATGTCATCACCTCCTTCGCTTCAGATCAAGACACCACAGATGTGTCATCAGGCGAAGTCCTCCGTGTTTCACAAAATCATAGGTAAGAGTAACCGCCCTCTCGTCTGATGTCGCATTGTGTTCATCTCTATAAGTTGAGATGATTCCGGCGGTACTTGTACTGTAAGCTTCATCTTTTCATTCATTCTCTGAGCGCTGGTCGACTTTGTATTTGAAAATTCGAATTTTAATTTCATTTCGTAATTCTTGCTGTTTTGCAAATTTACTTGGGTGCGTGTTACATACATTCTACAACATATTACCTTCTATAGTCATGAAGACATCAGCTACTCTACTTCTCGCCGTTTTCGGCATGACATCCGCTTCCGTCCTTAGCACTACGAATGTCGCCACCGTTCTCGCAGGCGTAACAGCTCCATCTTCTCTCACCATACCGGCCGATGCTATGGCAGCTATCACTAAACTTGGCACTGGCGGTGCAAATGCCGCTTCATTGACCGCTGCCGAGACTGCTGCTATCAGCGCTTGTACGGATGCTGGCCGAGCGAACAACACAGCTTCAAAGGCCAATCTCAATGATGGAACTGGAAGTGCGGGAGCCATTGCTTTGTAAGTTTGGATTTTCGCATCAACGTTCTGGAAGAATCGAGGAGGTGTTGTGATTCTAACGGCAGTAAAGTGTAACGAATAAAGTCACGACTCACGCATGCGAAACTGCAGGTCAACAAATAGCACTGGTTACTTCAGGGACGGCGGCAAGTGATACAGATGTTAATCTTTTGATATCAAATGTGGGAGTTTTGAATGTAAATACCAAGGCTGCGGGATTTACTTCGAAGCGGGCGGTGGCGTTTGCAAGTTAAGGTTTTTATATTTGCAGGAATTACGATGGTAAACATTATTTCCTGTCCCCAACTTTAGAGAGTAAATTAAAAACCATTTTATGAGTATCATTTATTTATTCTTTCGTGCTGCATCTATTTAATTTTGAAGATCTTACAATTGCCATCAGTCGCCCGCCGGGACTTTTTGCCGAGATCGGGAAACCCCACTTCTCGAACGACGGCGGGGTATCAAGAACGTGCCGGCAACTCAAGAAGATAAGATATGTACTTCAATGCTATCGATTAATGACCAGATACTTCTATTCCTTAATATATTAGATCCTTTTAACTTCTCCTCTTTCTCTTATTAATCTCTGTCCTGAAATACTCTTTAGAATCTAAAATAAACAACTACTACTCTTTTGCCTCTTACCACAACAATGGGCGATATTCAACATCTATCAACAGATCAACACTATAAGGAAATAGCCACAATTGCCCAAAAACGTCGAGCTGACGCTTTACCCAAAGAATATCTTGTTCCGGGAGAAGTCTTGGAAAATCCTCCACGAAATGTTACTGATGTTCCAAGATCATCTGGTCATTTCACCTCTGAGGAATTAGAGATTATTGAAACAAGTGCGGAAGACATACTTCAAAAAATTAGAGAGAGGATATGGACATCAGTAGAAGTTACCAAGGCGTTTTCTAAAGCTGCTGTTGTTGCGCATCAATTGGTTGGTCATCTCATACCCCCCAAAGCAAACTAAGACGCCTACTGACCATGATGACAGACAAATTGTTTAACGGAAGTTCTCATTCCTGAAGCTATCAAACGAGCCGAATTTTTGGATGATTATCTCGCCAAAAATGGCGATGTGATAGGTCCACTCCATGGCCTTCCAATATCTCTCAAAGATTGCTTCATAACACCACCCCATCCATCTTCTATTGGTATGGCATGCTATGCCAATGTTCCCACCAATCCAGAAGATGAAACTGTTTTGGTATCTTTGTTAGCCAAACTTGGAGCCGTTTTTTATGTCAAGACGGCAGTACCGGTGGCGATGATGATGATGGAGACAATTTCGAATGTATGGGGTGAAACGAATGGTGCATATCATACTGGCACCACTTCAGGAGGAAGTTCGGGAGGTGAGGGTGTACTTTTGGCTATGAGAGGTAGTCCATTGGGGATCGGAACGGATATTGGAGGTAGTATTCGGATTCCAAGTGCTTTTAATGGTCTTTTTGGATTGAAACCCACGTATGTACACATGATATCCCTTCACAATGAAGAGAAAACATTGACAATACATCAACAGTTTCGGAAGATTTCCCATCTATGGTACTAAATCGGGTATATCGGGACAAGATTTCATTTATTCGAATAATGGCCCTATGTCTAAATCCCTCTCAACCCTTCAACTATACTGTAAAGCCGTTCTATCCACCTTTCTCTCACCCTGGCTATACGATCCCAAATGTCTCCCTATTCCCTGGCGAGAAAACACCATCCAACCTCCCGGCCGCAAACTCCGCATTGGAATCATCTCCGACAACGACGGGGAAATTAGCGTCCACCCACCTATCGCCCGCGGTTTGGCACTCACAAAAAAAGCCCTCGAAGCAGCCGGCCACGAAGTATTCGAATGGGAACCTCTGGATCATCCCGAAATGGCAAAAGAAATGAATAATTCCTTCTACACCCTCGGCGGCGCCGCTATCCTCGAATTGACGCGTAAACACGACGAGCCGGTCTTTGAAAGTATGAAAAACTATGAATTTGCCTATGATCAAGGCGAACATGGAACGTTGGGACCCACAAAGTTACGAGAAATGATCACACGTAGAAATGCGTTTCAAAAAGCTTATCTCGATCGATGGACTCGTACTGGCGCTGATGGAAAGGGAGTTATGGATGCGATTATTATGCCTACGAGTCCCTGGACAGCCCCCAGACTGGGTGTTACGCAGACGGAGATTTTTTGTGTGAATTATACGGGGGTGTGGAATTTGTTGGATTATCCGGCGTGTACATTTCCAGTGACGTTTGCGGATAAGGAGGTGGATGGGAAGAGAGGGGGGGAGTGGACGGGTTTGAATAGGAAAGATGAATTGTTGCAGAAGGATTATGAGGAGGAGTTTTATCATGGGACGCCCGTGGTGTTGCAGTGTGTGGGGAGGAGATTGGAGGATGAGAAGGTTTTGGAGATGGTGGGGGTTATTGGGGAGGCTTTGAAGGGGTTTGGGGGATGAGGGAAAGGGAAAGGAATGAACGGATGGAGATGGAGATAGAGATATTTGGATGAAGAATCTGAGTTGATTAAAGAATTTAGTCTTACATGAATCTTTAAACCAAACTTTCAAAATATCCATTTTCTTTTCCAAAAGTAGCTACTCAATAACTTTCCAAAAGCTCACATGAAAATCCATCATCTTTGTCAAATTCATCCACTACTATAAAGATTCGCCTATAGGAGGGTGTGACCGTAGATATCACGACTACGCAGCTCAGCTCCTCTTTCCTCGGGAAAGAGATGATTACACACTTCACCACTACCTACCTACCAATATACTTATAATAAAACAGGAAGTTCACAAACAAAACCTCATAACTCTCTCGAATACCGCACGAGGAGAAATCAATAAAATCACTGAAATCAAGAAATGGGAAAGGTTTTTTGATTAGTATTTTTCGTTATTTTATTTTTTCCCTTCTTTTTCGACTATTTATGATTTTCCACCTTTCATTCCTGCTTTATGATTGCCTCCGCCAGGAAGGTCCTTTTTGCCTGCTTTATGATTCCCTCCGCCAGGAAGGTCCTTTTTGCCTGCTTTATGATTCCCTCGGCCCGGAAGGTCTCTTTTGCCTGCTTTATGATTCCCTTCGTCAGGAAGGAGCGAAAATCACAAGACTGGGCGATAGTGTTCGTACCCTTGGCGCTGGATATTTCGGCGCGGAGTTACTGGTGCTCGTACTTGCGTTTCCGCTTTCTGTGGTAGCGAAGCATCTACTGGCTGGTGATGGGGATGATGGGTGGTGCTGGTTCAACATTCGTTTCCAATCGGCGGGAGATGTTTCAGTTCGCCCAAACAAAAATCGTGTTTGGTTCATCTTCTGTTGTTTCGCGCACGAATCTGCTCTCATCTTTTAACCGATGCATGCGCTCTGGGAACTACATAGAAGACTTTCAATCTCTTCCAGCTTCACAAATCTGGTTCCAAATCCTCCTCTTTCGGCATGGCTATTCTTCTTTCCTTAAAGAAACGATTTACTAATCGTTCTCTCTTGGCCAGAGTGGTCTCTTTTCTGTTCAATTGATTTTGAAGTTGCGCCATCTTTTCCTCTCTTTCAAGGACCTGCTCTTCTCTTCGCAGCACCTCCTTTTCTCTTTGAAGCAAGGTTGTTGACTTTGCTTCTTGTAAAGCATCCTTCTCTCTTACAACTTTCTCTCTTAAATTCACCGTAAAATTTCTTTGGATCCAGTCCTGTCCCTGTAGAAGAATAGTATGTTCTTTTCGGGCCACCTCTTCCAATCTCTCCTTCAAACTCTCTTCAAATTTTTCCTCCAATCTCTCGTTCAGTATACGAAGTTGATTCGCAAGCTCTTCATTTTTCCTCCTCAATTCAGCAATCTCCCTTTCAAGTGCCATTTTTTCCTCGGGAACAGCTGTCTTAATCTTCCCCTCTTCTGGGGCTTTTCCCTTCAAATCTGACAACTTGGAAGCGGCGACTTTATTCGATTGATCGACATCTGGTTCTTGACTTTCACTTTTCTTGGACTGCTCGTGCTTTGCCCGAATTGCAGTCTGAAAGTCATGAATTACAGTTTTTTTATGTGTCTCATCAATTCCGTTCGGAATCATTGGTACGATCCTGCACGATGATGAGATGGGCGACGGAGACCTGAGGTAGTGCTCATCGAGTTCACAGTCTGGGGGGTCCCGGTACATGTAATACTCATTTATAGATTTTCTTAATCGCATATTGAGTCGAAATAGAACAGATACGATCAGAAATGAAAGTAAAGAATATGTTTGAATTTGAAAGTGATAGTATAAATTGTAAATGTGGAGGTAAATGTAATGTGATTACGAATATAATGTGAAAGGCAGGATGAATTTGAAATATAATTTAATTAGAAATAAAGGTAAATGATTATATTTATCAGATCCCAGAGTGATAGTGATGTGGTGTTTGAGATTATGTGTGTATGTGTGTAAGAAGTAATGAGCGTAAATAAGAAGTAGTAAGTGTGTGAGTAGAAGCGAAAGTATTACAGAAATCCGGTTTTTACTGCTACTCGGGTTGCTGCGAAAGGCGTTTTAAAGCACTGGGCAAAAGACTGTCGAAGTAGATAGAATTTGGTGTACACGAAGAATTGACCATTAAAGGAGAAGAAAAAAGACTCGGAGAAATGTGGGTGAGACATGGATTTTTATAGTATTTCAGCTCTTTTGGAGCTAGTGATACCTCAAAGCTACTTTCAAATAATTATCAAGCTAGAAAACCATATCCAGCAATCATAGCCCTCGATGACGGCGTTAGATTTGGACTTTAGTCATATAAGGAAAGGCGAAGTTTTATTACATCATGACATTTGAACTTCGAACTAGATCTGAATCACAAAGTGGTGAAGTGACCATTTAGATATCGAGACGAGTGAATCTAGAGTTGAAACTTCATATGACGGTGGAGTTCTGACAGGAAAAACCGTGAAAGTCACACAGTAAAGTAAAATTAACCGACGAGATGAGCGAGAAGGTGTCGCACCTCTTGATATTCAATAGTTCCTACCAACTAACGTATTAGATAGAAGTGTTAAACGTTAAATGTCATCATTCAATAGTAGCACTCTTCTCCGACCAATTATTCAGTAGCTCGGCGGCTTGGAGTCGGATGATGGTGAATTTTATTGGGAGAGGACGGAGCTTTTCGAGGCAAAATTGTGTAGTACATTAAATCTCAATAGCTTTGGAGGGAAACCAGACATGAAAAATCAAAATCAGCTATGAATCTAGAAGGATTGAAGCATTTCATCAAGAATTGACGATGTCTTCCAGATTCAGACGCGTCTAGCTTGACTCAACCGTTCCATTCGAAGGAAAAGCTTAGCGGGGTACTTTATTGCGCTACTTCGGACTACGGAGCTTTAAACTTTTCGCAACGGCATTGGCCAATCATTGTGCATTGTTTCTCGAATATACAAGTCAAGACTTGGTGAATGGAGTGATATATGTTACCTAACACTTGAAGGCATATGAGGTATGCAGCTGATTGAAAGATGCGTGTACCCCACTTGGAATATTATAGCTTCAACGTCGTCGAAGTTTAACTTTTTGACATATTGAGATTTGCAGTAACTAAAATGGAGTTTGTGTTCTTTCGTGCATGTTATTATCTACGTCGAATCATGATACGTTAACATGATATCTTTCTGCAATTTCGTGGTATGACGTGATCATTAATTAAGAGGAAAGTATGGTCCCCCAATATCTAAGTCGAATACTTACTTCAAACTTAACTTATGCAGATCAAACGAAGAAAGCTTCATAGCTTGAGCCTCGTTGTATCGTAGTGAGTATTTGATTTGTGTTGATTTCTGTCGTATGATTGGAAAGTAAATGCATCTACTGAAGCTATGTCGTTGTCCTGGATTATCTAGTGTATGAAGTAAACGCGCAAAATACAATGTTATCGTGCATGACGGAGGGCCAATAGCCGATGTCCGATGGAGCTCACCCCACATTTTGAATCCATAAATGGATACAATAGGAACCACAATGGCTTGAGCTAGTATAATGGGAATATGTAGAAAAACTAAGCACGATCTGCCAGCAAATTAAGCAAACAGCTTAACAAGCTAACCTAGCTTCTGTGGTCCAATGGTTAGGATTCCACCCTTCCAAGGTGGAGGTTCGTGTTCGATTCACGGCAGTTGCAAAATCTTTTTGCATTTTTTAATGTAATTTTAAGCTTTTATATGGAGTGTGGAGTGCCCAGGTGAGTATATATACATTGACAGGAGATTTTCTCCGAACCGATTTAATGGTTCTCCTTTCTTTCCCATTTTGAGACAAGTCGCATTTCCATCTTTCGAAGATGTCTTGTTCATTTCATCAGTAGGCTGGGTGGGTACTAAGAAAGTATATAAAAAAGTATTAGCAAGTTTAGTTGAAGACCGGGAATATTCAGATTTCCATTCTTTTACTTATTTTATACCTTTTTTATTGCTTGTACAAAAGTTTTTTTTTTCCTTCGGTGGTGTGGGGTTCAGCTTCAATTCCTTGATGAAACGATTGGTATACTTTACTAGCAAGGCCAACGATGTGCTTGACAACCTCCAGCTTTGGAAGTGTGTGGTGTTTGGATTGTGGCTAGTGAATACAATTTCCATTACATTTTCCAGAAATGTTAAGCTAATCCCTCCTAGTCTCGCCTCTCCACTTCACTTAGCACATCATGTAATGAGTGAGTACTAGTAGGTTGCCTTGAATAGACCCAACTTCTAGATAGCAATATCACAACTTGATTCACAAGCAAGAAGTTCCAATAGAATGATAATTTCGACTAATGGCAAGGAAGAGCTATACAAGAGACCTGCTGTCTTGGTTTCACAAGCTTCTTGTTTAGAAATTTCTTCAATGTTCATATCATTTTTTCACCTATCCCAAGATAAAATCCACAAAAAAATCAACGAGTCAATGACGATGAGTATCCAGGCGCCATAAAAACGGGATATTAATATTGTTGAAACTAACTAACACTACTAACCAATCCCATATTCCCAAACACACCCCAAACATACCCCAAATTGTAGATCGAAACACAAACTAAGCAGTTCCCTCCTTGAAAGCAGCCGCAATACTAAATTGCCCCTTGTTTTGTACTTTTCCATCTTTTCCAGCTGGATATCTAGCCTCATATCTGAGCGCTCTCCCTTCGACTTTAGCCACTAATTCATATTCAACTCTATAATGTTCCTTCCCAGCTACACCTTCTTCTGGGTATACGGGTGTGATGATGCCTTTATCGCGGAGAAACGTCATGTCTACGATGATGCGACCGGCGATCTGTGCGTCTACTGTGTGTTAGTATGGCATGATGATACAATTCACGTCAAATTTGATGGTCACTTACCAGCATTTTTAAGGTTCCTGCGACTATAGTGGGATTCTGTAGCGGTGTCGGAAACATAGAGAACTTCTTCACAGAGGAATTTCTTTTCATCAATTGGAAAGGTGTGGTAGGTAGGAAATGGAGAGAACTGATGGTCTGGACGGATTGGGTTGCCCTATTGATCGTCAGGAAAAATGTCAAGAACATTAGTGACTCAACATATCACCTTGACCATGAAGTAGTCAATCGTGGCTACATATTTTTCACCATCCAATTCACTCTCATCGGGCCTGGCTCTTTCATGCCCGGGATACAGTCGAGGTTGCCATGGCTCATTGCGGAGAAAACCATAGCTTGATTGGGAAATTCTTTCTGGTCCATTTTTCTTGTCAAGAGCACGAAGAACAGCACCCGATGCTACAGCTGTAATGCTTTCAAATTGTTAGTTTGTTGGACAAAATTAAAGTTACTAATCTCACCATTTATGCCTGTCTGCTACTAATTCGATATTGAATTTAAGTTCCCCAGATGTGTCTGCAAGCCAATTCTTGAGATAGCTTCTCAAGGAAGGAGAGCCACCAAAGCCACCAACAAGAAATACTTTCTTTGAATACTCAGTAAGATAGTGATCGGAGTTCTTTTAGTTGTCTTGAAGCATACCTTGACCACAAGATCTTTTTCCACAGCTTGTTGAATCTGTTTCTCCAGCAATTTTGAAATACGCTCTAGAAGAGGATGGAAAATTTCTTTATAATCACTCCTGAAACCGTGTTAGTGGATACCATGGCCAGCTGGAGATGAATCTCACATACAAATTCATTTGTAAATGGTTAGCCTCGAAACGCTTCTCAGCTAGACCAACGCGATTCATCTGTTCATCACCGCGCAAGCCAGCTATATAAACCCTGTGACCACACCTCTTCGTGACATTAACTCGTCTCTTGTATTCATTCTCAAAGTCTGGTATCAATCTATTGACAATTGATTCAAGGGTATCGCCATTCTTGAAGAGATAATCTTCGTCTTGGAGGCGATTAAGTAACATGTCTTTGTAATTATCATTGAGATAGCTGGAACCGCAATTGTCCCCTGAGATTACAAATTAACGTCACAGAATCGTTGAAAAGAACTGCTTGAACTAACCAGCAGGCGGGATTTTTTCATCCTGCAGACGTAATGGATACCGATTGCTGACTCCATATGTGACGACATCGACAGTTCCACCGCCGCAGTCAGCGATAATGAAAGTCTCACCAAGCTATACGATTATTAGCTAAGGGATTGAAAATTCTTCAACAAGACCTCACGGATATATCCTCTGAACTTTCCAAGAGAAAAGTAGCGGCAGCTTCAGGCTCAGAGATGAGAAAGATGTTGTCCGCAGTTGTAGCCCAAGGATTTCCGAAGATAGTCGCCTGAATGGCTGCTTTGACAGACGTTTGAAGCACACGAGAAGCTTCTGGGGACCAGACAGTAGGTACAGTCATGACAAAATCCACAGGCGTTTGATCAGTGAAGCCATGGAGATTTTTCAATTGTTCTTTGGTATGCTGTAGTACCTTCACGATATAATCCGAGATTGGATCAACAGCATCCCACATATCAGGTTCGGGTTTGGATCGTTTCCCGTGTCTTCGTATGATGCCTTCCTTGAGAAGACCAGTTAATGTGCTCCGAAGACCCTTTCGATCTGCATTAGTGTACTCGGTTTCCACCAACATGAGTTTAGCTCTCTTCACGAGACGTCTCTGACTTCGTGTTGAATTCGCCTTATAAATCTGATATGGCACGCTGTACCCCCAAAGAAAATCGACAGAAAGTTCATCTTCCATTTCCGAATCTTCGGGTTCATTGATGGTGTCTCCATCTGCGCCACCAAGAAGTAATGGATGTTGTCCTTGAGATAAATCGAATAAATTCTCATCAAATATCTCATCTTCATCGTTCCGATGCCGCTCGACCGGGTCTGGTGAGTACCAACTCTATGTTGGAACTTGCTTCCTCTCGCCATCTTCTCCGTCGCTTGGCCAGTTGATCACACTCAGGACATCACTAGCAGAGCCTTTCATATTACCACAGTTAATTGGAACGATGCTGTAAGAGACAGATGTGAATGTAGTTCCATAGTCTAGACCAACAACAACTTTATCTGTTGGGTTGATGAGGTGTAATCGCATGTTGGAACTCCGCACCGGTATAGAAGTGCTTGGGGTCGGAGAATGCGTCATCCTGTTGCCTTGATTTTGTGACTTGCCTCCACGTCGAGCTGGCACAGTCTGTCTGGAGCCATTGCGATTTTTAGACCCAAAGGGTCCCCCTCTTGTTGCCATGTTTTTTGACATTTCGAAGGCTCCGAAAAGTTTCCTTTCAGCCCGTAGAAGTATAAGGATGTATAGTCAAGCTTCGAATGATGCTTCCAAGATAGAGACGTGGGGAAAATGAGAGGGAGATGCGCTTTATGTGGTTTATTATTATCTTCATACTTTGGGAATAAGACTGATAGAGCGGAAACCTGTTGAGGATTTGATTACTCAAGCTCTTAGGCCTCGTTTTGACAAAACAAACAGAAGTGATATATCATCAGCTACGATTCCTGTTGGATGTCGGCATCTTGCAGAATGATTCGTAAAAGAAAATTGATAAGGCATATCTCGGGGGTGACAGGGAAGTAGGCTACCTTTAATAAAAAAGAAATGTGCCTCACGAGATCATTCAAGAGAAGAAGGAAGCAGAAGTTTATCCTTGGAGTACAAAATTTGGGGCGAGGTATGGACTGAAGTGGAGGGGACCGAATCGCTTCTACTGCATGTTATCCGATTATATCATCTGCTTATGCCCATTGGGTGTTAGTACACGATTCGAACAGCAAACTTGAACATTAGGTTGAATTTTTGTTTTGAGCAAACGCATAGAAATTATCCATGCAAAACAGTCCAGGGCAGGAAAAGTGATTTGATAGGGCGCTCGGATGCAAAATGGGTTTCTGCAGGAGGGACGCCACATCTTTCAGGTATGACGAAAAACCCCAGTACTTATTTCTGTCCAAAATCCTATGAGATCCACAATATTTGGAGAATTACAAACGACCGACAATGAGAATGCGCTCAGTGGCTGGAATTCCTGAAAGTATTGGATTTATCTGCCCGCATATCCCTCAAACACCCATCATGAAAATTCAAACATTTCCAGATTGCTCAAATGTTGAATCCGATACCACCAAATATGACGCCCTCAATCTGGAAAAAGGAGGATGATATTGAGCTACTTGCTTGGATTGACTTTTGCAAGCTGCAGAAAGTAGGAGCCGAGGAAGATACGCTCGACTACATCATTGAGCACTCCCGCTTCACCAGTCGCGATGCAGTGAAGGAACATCTAAGCGAGCTTTGGGAAAGATACAGTGATCAGAGCGAGGACTCGGATCAAACGATGTCCCTCGTTGATATGATGAGTAAAGGGTCTGCTTACATGACCAAGCTCCCAGGCGAGATGCGCAAGAGCATTAGAACGAAAGTTGATGGCAATTCCAGCGATTCACTGATGCTGCTCATCATTTCTAACATGGGAAATCAAGGAAAGCAGAAGAAAGCCACGAAGAACTCGAGGGACCTCCCTTCAACGGAAGAGGATGAGAGGGGTCTGAAGCGTAGCAAGAAGGCCGAGAAAGCAGACGAGGATCTCCCACCTTCCAAAAAGCCTCGCTTGAGCAAAGTACGTGCTTTCTTGTCATTATCACAGAACATTGATTGATCTAGTTCGCAGGATAAAATATCTGTAAGGACGGTTGAAGCTGATATCGTGAATGGAGTTGTGAAATCCCAATTGCCAACCCAAAAAGCGGCGACCACTTCTACCGAGGCTGCAGTTTCCAATGGCGGAGAGCTCACAAGAGACAAATCTCAAGCACTCCGGTATGAGCTGCTAGGCCAAAAAGCAAATGGAGATAGCTGGACAAATCGTCTGAGGTCATTGGAGAATAAACATAACCAAGAGATGGCTCGAATGCAAGAGCTCTGGCAAGCAGAGTCCGAGAAGCTCAGCACAATGGAAGCCGAGGCCCAAGGGACGATCAGAGGTTTGAGGGCACAATTAAAACACCTGAATGAGGCACGAAGGGCTCGTCAAGAGGAGGAACAAAGAGATTTGGAGAGCGATGCCCATGTTTCGTTAGAAACCCGACAATTTGAAGACCTTGAGGAAATCTATCGATTGACCAAAGAAAATAGAGAAATGCACAAGTTCTCCGATTTTGCCGATTTAGATTTACCAGGAAGCCGAAACATAGGGCACGACACGATCGACGATGCAATAGATCAAATACAATTCGAACTCTCCTCCATCTCTTGTCATCACATCAATACTTCGCAACTTATTTCAAAGATATTTTCGATACCAAGCGACTTGCGTAACCTTGTATATTCAGCCTTCAATAGTGACATCGAAACCGCCATTGGGAGAAATAAAGTCGAGATCACCACAAAGAAATTCGGTGCTCAAGTCTGCATCAGAGCTCTTGTGTTGGCTGCGCTGAGAGATTGGGTTTTTATGTCAAGGTTTCCTAATTTCGCCCCTTCAAACCCTCGCATTCTATCGAGTTATAGGCACATTATCTCCAGTTTAGGTGAGTGTCCCGCCATTGATAATAATATGGAAGATTAACTGTATAGGCGGAGAAAGCAAGCTTTTTAGCTTGGACATAGCAGCTCATCGCGCTCTTATCGAGGGAAAATGGCTCAGAGAGGAATCGATACCCAAAAGAGCCACAGATCTAGCGGCTAGATTCTCTAATGCAGTCGCCCCCTTGTTCGCAAGCACACCATACAATGCAGAAGATGGATTATTTCACACTTGGGGGGAGCATTCAGAATGTTGGAAAGACAGGCGAGCACACCTGCAAGAAATTTTCCAGACTGCATTAACCTTGAAAGCCGATTCTGTTGTAACAAAGTCCAGGTATGGATTTGAAATCTATCCGCCAGGGACGACATTTGTGGGGTATGGTACAAATGTGAAAGAAACAAGCAGGCTTAAATGTGGCAGTAATTGGATGCATGCATCATTTCACGTCTACGACGCTAATATTATTGGCAATAGCAAACAGAGCACGTTAGTGCAAACAGAGAATTTCGTCAAGGTGTCCGAAGGGAGGGCTAGTGCGAAGTACAGCAAGGATTTGATATTCCCCAAAAGATCGCCTGAAGTAATTTCTAGTCGTATCACAGCGGTCGTGGAAACTCTGATTCCCAAACTTAAAAGCATGGGTCAATCAAAAGTTATTATAGCGCCTGAAGCCCCTCTGGTACCTCTTCCAAGATGCAAAGAATGTGGTGAAGAGTTTCCGGCAGTGGCTCTACTTCGTAGGCACGAAAAGAATAGTGAGTCGACTTTTGATCTATTTTTGCAAGCTTAGTGGTAATCTCGGATAGGAAAATGCACAGAGTGCCCAGAGTGCGGTAGAAGATTCACCCGCGTTGCTACTCTACAAAATCACCAAAAGGCCGAGCATAGCGAATATCGGGCGCCCAGACCTGAGGAACTCCTCATCGAACCGACACGAGTACACCCTCAGCCTGGAACCTTAGTGAGCCAGAAAAAGAATGGTTGTCGTAAAAAGGTTGCACTTGCTGAAGATGCTAGCCCAAATCGTACAGGAAACCAACTCATCAAGGCGCCGCGAGCAGTTTTGGAGGTTGCGCCAAAGACTAGACCGGCACAAGTATGTCACGATAACCCCAGACAGAAAATCACCGAAGGTGAAATCGTTAACGCTAAGCCAAAATGTGATCTTTGCGGTAACTTGTTCTCGTGCAAGGAGACTTTACAGCGCCATGTTAGACAAAGTTAGTTTCACCTTTCATGACCCTAACAATTATGTTGCTGATATGAACTGCTAGATACCTGCTCACTCGAATGTCCAGAGTGCAAGGAAAATTTCGAAAGCCTCGAGAAAAGACGTTACCACCAGCGCAGGGAGCACAAGTCGGTAGAAAGAAAGCCAAAAGATCTAACAATACCCGAACCACAAACTCCGTCGACCCCTCTCCAAAAAAAAGAGAAAGCGCAGAGTTCAAATCAGACAAGAACTCCGTCCTTGAATAACATGCAAAGCAACGATAAAGGTATGTCTTCTACCCTCCCGCGTCAATATCTTCCTTGCAATACAACGATTAATAATCTGGAAGATGGTAAGCCTCGCTATAAGAAAACGCCACGCAAAGAGACTGAGGATTCAGACGCAGACGAAATGCTTTCTCCTTCGGAGGTGGTGAAAAAAAAACGTGCTCAAAGGAGGAGATCTACTAGATCTTTAGATGGACGAGCTGAAGTGAGGATGATTGATCGCCAGGAAACACCAGTTCGACCGCGTGGAAGGCAAAGTAAGACTCCAGCAATAGAAGAATGATTAAGATGGATCACAATTTTCAAGAACAGGTGCTTTGAGGGGGTATGTCTTTTCCTCTTTCCTCTTGTGGAATGAAAAATGGGGCTATCGACAAAATGGGGATGAGATCTTGTTGGAGTATCAAAAAAAAAAATGGCGATGTTGTGTATCTAAAAGGGAGGAAGAAACCTTTGTACCGACGGAGAAGGAGAACAGGAATAACGACCATTCATTTTGTTACCTGAATTGTATCATTACACACAAATTCAGAGTTATCGTTATAAACTCCATTGATATTTAACTTTGAGGAAGTACGAAATATATCAAAGTGAAAGTGCGTGTGGCGTTTGTGGCGCATGGATAAGCTACCCGGACATGAAACGGTCGTCCAGATTCGGAAGCAAGCTAGCAATTCTTTGAGCTTCGGGAGATGTGCTTAAACCTGGCGCGGTGCAACCTGAGAAAAGTGCAGAAGCCTGGGCGATGTCAGGATATTATGTTGTCCTCGGTGTAAGATGCAAAAGTATCTCCGCTCCTATTGTAAGCATGCGTATAAGCGAAAAAGTTAGGACTGCTCCGGACTCCTTTAGGAATTCATCGAGGAGTTAATCTGATTGGCCGTACAAAAAAAACTCAACGTCAATTGAACCAATGAGAGTGCGTTTCAATGTTAGACTGTAGGATTTGTTGATCTCGTTGATTTCCTGACCATAACGTTCCTCACCTTCTAGCCACAATGAGCAACTTGGTACATGCTATATTGAGACGAGTCGAATACTTTTCTGCTCCTTTCCCGTGGAACCTACAGGTGGCGAATCCATATTTAAACATGATCCCGTCTGTTCGAATAAATATCAACTGCAACCTTCCTCATTCAATCATTAAACAACATCCCGCAGATTTAGTGGCATCGTACTGTACATAATACACCTGTACCCCGCACTTAGAGCATTTCCCAGATTGCTCAAGAATCCCATATATCTGGTCTGTTGCCACTTCCACCACTACGGCTTGAACATATTGCTGTTCTTCATTCGCTCCACAATGTCCCATAATGAACCAAGTCGTCTTCGTGCCGGGGAGCTGGAAATCGGCTACACAGAAGCAGTAGAGCGACATGCAAAGAGACATGTCGTGGCACCCAAGCCTATATCGCAACGCAAACTAGACTTCGAAAACGCAAGGCCAAGGTGGATGAGAGAAATGGCTGCGGAGGCTATGGGAGTGTTCTTCTTCGTGTAAGGTTAAAGAGATAGATAGATGCAACCTCAACTGACAGTTATCCATAGTTATCCCGGAATTGCATCATGCGCATCATTCTTCCTGAATCCTGGGGATCCAGGGCTAGGATCAGTTTTCCAAATTGGTTGGGCCTTTGCAATTGGTATTGCTTTCGCTATCATGTATGTTGAACTGTATTATCAGGACACGAACTACCATATCGTTTCAATCGCTGACACGCAATAGAACTTGTGGAAGTACTTCGGGAGGACATTTCAATGCAGCAGTAACCATATCTTGTGCCGTTTGGCTGGGCGTACGTTTTCGTGGTCTGTGTTCGCATATCAACATCAGCTAATTCATCCCAGTTCCCTTGGAAAAAGGTTCCTCAATACATCTTCGCTCAAGTCTTCGGTTCTTTTATGGCAGCCATGCTTTTAGTTGGACAATACTATCCACAGCTAATGGAACTTGCTGCGGAATATCGTGCTAAAGGCTTGAGTCTCAATTCACCAGGCGGGCCAGGAAGTATTCTTTGCTCGTTTCCTGGAGCATCACAGTCATATGGATATCTGTTCTTCATTGAATTCTTTGCCGACGTCTTCGTGGTATGTAGCAAAGACTTTGCCAAACATTGAAGCATTTGCTGACACCTTTTAGGGAATTGTGATTTGGGCTTGCCTTGACCCTATGAATCCATTTGTGTCTGCAGCTGCGGTGCCATGGGTTATTGGACTAGGTTATGGTAAGCATAGAATCCACAACTACTTTCTCCGGATTCAACAGTTTCTTGATTGTTGTACAATTGCTGACCTCTTTTAGCAACAATGATCTGGGGTTTTGCGGATGTAACGATCGAGCTCAATTCATCTCGTGACTTGGGCGCTCGCATTGTTGCAGCTATATTTTTTGGAGGCGATGCTTTCTCGCTTTATTCATTGATACCCATTCTCACGAGTATACCTGCTATGCTTTTTGGGACAGCATTGTATGAGATGATTCAACGCGATAGCTTTGGAGTTATTGCCAAAGGCCATAATGTACATGAGAAAGGAGAAGAGGGTATCATGCAACATTTATCCAAGAATGGTGTTCTTGGTGGAAGTGCCAGTACCTCGGGAATGAGCATAGACAGTGAAGTATGGGATAATGGGAGAAAGAATGATTCTGCTGTATGAATATCATGAAGGTCGATGAGGCTGAGGTCTTGATCATACCTAAAATTATAATGAATAATGACATGTATCTTAAATAAGAAGATACAATATATTTCCAACCAATGTGCCATATCTTGAGCAGATGACTTCGTCGTTACTGAACTTGAAGAGAGGAAGTTGGCCTGAAGCAAAAGAGGAATGAAAAAATCCATAAGCTCCCAGATATCGCTTTATTGAGAGCGATCAAATATGTGAGGTTCTGATGATAAAAGGGTCCTCATTTAAAGGGTCCTCAATACCCACTCATTGGATCGATGTAGGTAGGATGAATGTCAGGTAAACCTTGTACAAAGTGTACTTCGTAGGTTTAAAAAAAACAAAAAATGCACGTGATGATCGTTTGCAGATTTGGCCGTAAACAGACTAGCGTATTATCTTTTAATAGTCCCGCTTCAGCTCCAGCTACTAGCCAATGTCCAATTCTCGATTCATTGTGTGTACGACTAATAAGACAATTACTTCTTACACCTTGACGATCTTAAGATAGTGCAATACCTTGAATGATATAATGGGAAGGCCTCCGATCTGATACCCGACAGACGGTCATTCATGTAAAACAGTATCATCGTCAATTTGTACCTCACTAGTTTCACAGTTCTACAATCCCTTTTATGGCTAGGTACCCCTCCTTTTATCCCGCAACTTTGAACTGCATATATTCATTTACGACCTCAACTCACTCAATATAATCCCTACCTTGGACATCTTTCTCGCCCACCACCTCGATATACAGCGACTACTTGCGCCGAGTCTATATGCCAATACCATTATAAGATGATATAGAAACATCGGTTTAATCTTTTTCCCAATCTTTATAATATTTAACAATTAATCTGATATCATGTTTCCAAATCGATCCATCGAGCATATGTCGTCAAGTATGGATATCGTTGAACCCGAAACGGGAACTGAAGTGAACGACCATCGCGAAGAAGCCAATGTTAGAAATACATCACGATCACCTTCAAAAGCTCGGTCATTATCAGATGGCGGTCAACCAATACTTTCACCGTCTCCTAAATTCCGCGAACCAGAAAAGCCAGTTTCCAAAGATGATAGTTCCATCTCCGAAAGTCCGACAACACCAAGGCGACCTGCTGCATTTGCCCGAGGTCTTTCTCTACAGATGCCACCAAAGGATTTTATGCCAGTAGGGTCTTCAGCATACATCAATCGAGTGCCATTGTCACCAAAATTAGATCAATCACAAACATATGGGTCACCTACAAGTGTTTTGCCTAGACGATCTCGAGGTCTAGATTTTTCAAGAGCTGCAACGAACCTTCATCACTCCACACTTGCAGAGCAATCATCACCCGATTCGTCACCTACAATTACTGGCAGAGCTATGAATATCCCGAATAGAAAAAATGGATTAAACCTTACCAGCGCTGGGGAAGGTTCTCTGTGGTCTCCTGCACCAAATACAGAAAGAATGATGGCATCCAATTCGCTTGGTAGTGTTAACATGATGGCCTCGGATGATTCTGAAAGTAGTTCCGACAATGATGATTTGATGGAATCGGACGACATCGACGACTCTATCATTACAACACCTCAAATTAGCAGAATTACAGCACCTTTCGGCGGAAGTTATAACCCAAGCCCTGGTGGCGCCTGGTCTGGACAATCCCCCGCCGTCAATAGTCTTATGAATTTCCAGTCAGCAAGATTAAGAAGTGGAAAGAGTCGCAAAGGATCGAGGAGTGGACCAATGGCTAGCCCAACCTCCAAATCACCTCCTACTATGCGCAATATCGAAAGCAATTACTTTAACAGACCAAGACCTGTCGATAATTTCCGTTCAAGGAGAGAAAGTATAAGCTGGGCTGCAAATCAATTACATATATCAGGAAGTGAGAGTGATGATGCTGGATTGAAATCCACTTTAGAGAATGTGGATGGTATGCCTAGCACACCTGGAAAAGATGGACAACGAGGGGTCATTCGCAGGGTAGTGACTAGGAGGGGAAACATGCTAGTATGTATACAACACTTGTAACTTTACCTCTACTAACTTTTGATAGCCCAAAACAAAAGGATTCGCACGTATTCGAGCAGCTCTAGCTGAAGAGAGTGCACCAGTCGAAACCGAAGTTCGCAGAGAAGCAGAAGTTGTCCGCCAAACCCGCGAAAGTGATATGGATCTCGAACCTTCTCGACATCCCTCTATATCAACAATAGATGCACGCTCGTCACCGATAATGGGTCCAACACAGGATTCTCTGGAAGGCATACCCGAAGATGATATAATGGCTGATGCATCCAGTTCTCAACTATCTGGTAGCTTCAAGCAACAAGTTATTCGCAATTCTAAAGGCAAGGAATTCTGGGATTCTTTTAGTGATGATAACAATCGCACACCACCTCCACCCAATTTCAATCATCGCGGTTCCACTTCTGGCATGAGTGAGGATTTATCATTAGAAGCTCACCTCTCCACGCCTCTTCATCCCCATCGAAGCAATTCTGATTCCTCCCCCTCTCGTTCCTCTACTCCTCAAGCATCCGAACCTATGCGTAAAATCACACATAAACGTCGTCGGGACGATGATCTCGATCCTACAAGTTTTAAGAGACGGGCGGTTAGTCCTGGTATGAGCGTACATAACAGTCCGGTAATGCAGAGTCCGATGCAAAGGGATCTGGCTCCTTGGGGCTCAAGACCAAGTAGTAACGGGGAGCCTGGAAATGGAAAGAGTGGATTGGGGAATGGTTCGGCGGGGATGGGAGGCAGAAGAATTGGGTTTCAGGGTATGGTAGACACTAATGATGGATTGATGAAAATGAGTATTGAGTAATGTGTATATGGACTAGGGATACGGGGTTTAAAATGGATTGAGCGCGGACATTTTGCTCATACAATGGCTGGTTTTGGGGTGTTAATATTTTTATGGGATCCAGGGACATAACTAGGATTGGAGGGCGTACATATTTTTTGCACGGCATATCCAAATATTTATCCTCGTGTAGTGGCAGCATAGAAGAATATGCCTATAGGCGAAACTAGCGATGATTACTCGTGTAATTCAATCATATTTTTACTAAATTCACTCTTTACTACCTGTGAAGGGTTGAATTCGTTAGTGGTGATCTATACGCGATTGTCTCTTTTCATTCCAAGGTTGTTATAAATGTTTGTTAGGTAAACAGTTGTTACTAGCGAACTTTATATGGAGGGAATTACGAGTGAGTAGCTTATGAGGACGACATGGTAGATTGCCTACTCTTTCCCAATTGAAGGATAGGGGACCTTAGGTTTTACAGGGGACTTTATAAGTTTGGACCTCTGAAGCAGATATGCAACGAAACATCTTCGAGATTTGACTCACGGATGGTGATAGGTTGGTGCAGGATTCTGAGTGAGATTAGAGTAGAAAAGAAGCAGGTAGGAAGTTGACGATCAGACGAGCTGTTGAGAAGACAGTGTAGTGTGTGAGAGAGATAAAAATGGATGAGAGGTAGGCGATAGGAAATAGCTCAGATTTTTGGTATTTTAGGTGTGGAATACTTGTATCTAGACACATAGCGTGTACAACTTGATTCCAGTGGGTTTATAGGGATTTATAGGCTTGAGGCCCTGAAGCAGATGTACAACAAAAAATTATGGAAGGTAGGTGAGCGGATTGCGATTGGTGGAAGCAAGCGAGGGGGGGTGAAGTGTGGGTTGAGTGAATGTGAGGTGAACAAGGGTCAGGGCGAGGGAGTGAATGTGGTTTGTGAAGAATCAAATGTGAAGCTAGATGGGATAGAGCGATTGTTCGAGGAGATTTATGGGGAGAGAACTTGTAATGTGTAATGAGGTGGGATGATAGGAAGTCAGATGGCGAGGAATGTATGAAGATTTATTGGAGTTTGTTCAAGGTATGGAGATGAATTTTAGAGAACTTGGGGAATTGGTCGATTCTTAGATATCTCAAAGCTGGATACCTACAGCAGACATGTAACAAATGAGTTCGAGAAGGGTGCATGTGGTGCGTAAGCGAAGCGAAAGGGCAAAAGCGGTAATGGTGAATAGAAGGATAAGTGTGATGTTAAATGCCGTTTCTCTTCGCTATTAATCTTTCAAGATCACTTTCAGTCTTTACATACCTTTTGTGGAAGTGTATGCCTTCAAATCACTAGGTTGGTCTGCTATATTATTCCAAAGACTTGATCAGAAAGATGGGATATATTGATGTTGTATTCTTTTTACTGACTTTCCTTTTATTTTAACCAATCACATCGCTCAAATCGGGTCTCAGACTAAGCGAATCAACTTTTTTGTGTATATACAGCTTCAGCCCTCGCGGGCGGTAAGATTATTAAGGAGGTAAACCTCCAATAATACATTTGTAGACTTCTGCAGGACAAACACAGTCTCATTTGGAACATTATCGTGTCTATACCCTACATGTATTCAGTGGTGCAGTCGGGACCAAGCTTGGTAGTATACGTATTAGCGGTTAAAGAAAGAGATTCTGATTTACTTATTGATATCGAAATGAACTATTGCCTCCGTAATAATGTTTTCAATAAATGCTTTCAATACAATATACTCTTTTGGAATTAGATAGAATTTGCTATTTAGAAACTGTACTCTAATAATCAAAAGTAGGGACAGTCTACCTATATGAGTGTTATGTTAGCTATTTGGAACTATGGTCTTGAACCATGATCAAGCTGTAGTAACAGAGTGGGCGAGATACATACACGAAGAGTTGCCTTACATTAATTCGATATATCCATTGAGTATTCCCATTATATTAAATCTTTAATAACTCATTAATAAAAGATCTCGATGACCATTAATTCCCATTAGGTTTTGAAGCTGGCGATTTGGCATGATCTCGTTACGAGGTCGAGGAGTTCAAACCAGAATGATGAGCAAAGCCTTAACACCCTAGCTACTATAAAGCTGGTCGTCTCCCCGCCGTAGCACTCTCCTCTCCCAGTATCAACTCCCGCTCGATGCCCTCTTCGTTCCCACTCGCCGCCAACCACTCTCCAGCCAAGCACTAGCCCGCTCCTCTCCGCCCCACGCCACATTTCTATTCATATAATCTAAAACCGACCTTCTTCCCAACAATAACACAACATCTTTGATGGTCTAACGGTCATGATTTCCGCTTGTCAATCACATTGCAAGTCGCGGGAGACCGGGGTTCGACTCCCCGTCAGAGAGTTCATTCTACATAGAATTCCTTGAATCTCATGTTCAAATACATTTTTGTTTGATTTTTTGATCGAAAAAACTTTTTTTCGCGGATGGGAAGGTTTGGCGTGTAATGAATGGACCCCACTACTACCCGACCGGAGCCTTTTTGCTTTTTTCTTAAAGGTGGGGCTATCTCTAGTGAATGAGAGGGGCAGGATTTTGGGTTAATGATAGTGGTTGATAGATAGTAAGGATGACGTTGATGTCGAAAGGTGAATTTGTGAGTGTTGAAGGGGAAGTGTAGCGACTAGCGAGTTTGTGATCTGAGGGTCGTCTTCTGCACATGCTGAATTGATTGGATCTCTTGAGTCTCGATTGCTCTTTTGGGATGTAGACAAGAAATAATACAGCTAACAAAACCATTCTAAAAATATATTCAATTTTTACCTATCTTTTTAATACAAAATCCATGATTCATCGTTAGGATAGGATGAGATGGATGACTTCATACCATTATCGATTCTTGGCGATAGAAATCGTTATCTGGACCTTGGCTTGCAGGATGTGGCTTTCGCTATCATGAATTCGAAGCACATGTGAATGGTATGATGTGATGTGATGAAGTTTGGGTATCGATGGAGGCACTCGATGTTTCGTATGAAGAATCAAGAAAAGCTTGTAGTGTACGGTAGTCGTACAGGTACAGTAGTTAGTTAGCTTTCCATGTGAATTTTGAAACTCATTTCCGCATCGCTTGATCTCATCATGATGGATCATATGAAGAATGATTACTAGGTAATTAACTGGGTTTGGACGATAAGATCATAGGTTGTACAACACATTCAATCACTGATTCTAGATCTTTGGATGTTGGATTCTAGATTCGAGACTTGTGCAATATGATATGATGTGATGTGAAGTGGTGATGTGATTTTATGATTATCCTTGCGACAACTTGCATTTATATAGCAACTGATGTGCAGATGTGCAATTGAGGTATGTGATGTAAGCTAGCATTTTGCAAGAACGCGTCAATATATAACCAAACAGTCTAAACTTTGGTTCAATTGCTCTTCCGTGTGAAGATTATGATGGAACAGAGTGGTGATCTTGAGATCTATGAGTGTGGGTGGGTTGATGTGTTGATGTGTTCGTGTTTTAGTATGTGGATATCTTGAAGACTTGGAGTGGTGCAGATGCGTTGAAGAATGTCACCGTCGCCGCTGTCCCCAGTTGAAATATGAAGACATAATCTCACGTCTAGATATCAGTGGAAGGAATTATTCCGTACAGCCCAACCCATCGAGAATGTACGAATAGTGTTCATACTCAAGCAAACCTGTATCGGTAGCGGTGAGTCTATTTCCCGATCTATTCAATTTCCATATCAATCACTAGTTCTCAGATCCTCTCCTTCAATAATTATCCATCGGGAAATCTCGAAATCTCAGATATCATCAATGCCAGGTACGGATCCGTGAATCCACAATCCAACCAGCAAAGTTCGAGCGAAAGAATATGCACCAATCACCATTCAAGATCCTTAATCTCGTATGGATTCTTCAGTCTTAGTTTTTTTTAAGGCCCGATACAAATTACAATAAAGTGGCTCATGAGAAAAAGTGGTGACCCTTGAGCCTCATCATTTTTTGTCACGCAATTAGACCAATTCGTCTCGAGTTCGTAAACTTTTCAAGGGGCGGGAACAAGATCAGATTGTGACCCATGCATAATTGTGCCTTATCGCAGGATTTTTAACAGAATCAAGAATTGCCCAGGTGAGACTCCGTGAGAGAACTTAGAAGTCGAGGTCCAGGTTCCATAATACATATCAGATATTTGTGGGTATTTTTCCATTGAGGCATTTTTCAAGTGACATTGGATTGTGACATTGGAGGTTGATCCATCCATAATGGGTTCTGTTTGATATGCAGGATCCATATAGCCCTAACCGGCCATTTGCATTCAGAAGTGTGGCAGCGGCACCGACCTAGGAAACGCGCAAATCCTACTCGAGTAGACATCTTTTCATGCGAAGTTGCGGAGTATATACGGCGTCGGTCTGTACTGATTAGAATGAGCGGCGGCCTATTCTCGGTGGCGGAGCCCTCTAATGGTGTCGATAATCGATGAGAGGACGGCCATACCCTATGCAGTGTCGGTTGTTTAACTTTTGCTAGATAAAGAACGAAACGTGTGAGAAAGATTTGATGCAGGCGCTTCAGTCCGTGTCCACTGTCAAAGAAAGGTCAAATACCGGAACTTATCGAGCTGATTCAGATTTTTCGACTTTTTTTAGAAAAACGTTCATAGTTTGTTGATCAGGGTTGGAACTTAGGTCGAAACAATACAGTAGCGGCGAATTAGAAGTATGCATCTAAATCATCCTGAATCAGAACCCGCTCTTTACGACTCATCCTTATCGAATAATAGAAAAGGAGATTGATGCTATCGGTACTCATTAGCGTTTATACCCTGCTTTCAACTACCCGTCCCTCACAACCGATGATTTCTGGTTACGCCGTGCAAGTTGTTATCATGTGGAAGTCATTCGATTTCTGAGATGTCGCTCATGAGGTTTGATCATGCCATATCTAGGGATCTCCTGTCTCCTATCAGATGCTCACACCTACCGAGCATTCGCACCTCGCTCGAATCACCCCCTTTTCACGTGTCAAGGTAGCGCTAGCAGGTGCGTCAAGTTACATCGAGGTTCAGCACGTTTCGGAATGAGGTTGATCTGAGCTGACTTTCATGAATACAGTACATGCTGCAGCTATCTTGACGGGTTACCTTCCAGAGTTTAGACTTTGCCCTGCTTACTAGGTACTTACTACCGCAATACTAGGTAGATACTCCTATTAATATCCACCTTCCTGCAGCACCCGATGTCGAGTCTTCAAATGTTAAATCTTTGAGATGTACCCAGTACATATCCGAGGAACGGAAGAAAACTCGTTCAGCCTTGGGAATTATCCTGGGCTTAGTGTGCTGGGTAGCTAGGTTGGGTAGTTTTTATCACATTATCATTTGATAATCGAATATTCGTCCGTCAACCACCATCGATCAATCACATCACAGTTTGGGACTGTGACGGTGAGAACCTCGGAAGTCGAAGATGTATATATAGTTCAAATATCATTCATCATCATCATTAGAGACCACTTGTGAGGAGAGAAAGTCCGAATCTATATTTGTGTGTCTGTTTGATTGAAAGTCTCCAATTTTTACGGATACGACCGTATCGGCACTTTTGAATCTCTTTTGATACACCAACGGAAAGAAAAGGGCAAAAAAAAGTTCTCGAACATCAGCAAAAAAGTTTCTCCTAAGGTTTTCTCCTAAGAAGGTGACCCCCACTAGAAGATATCCACTTCATACCAAGAAACCGTAGCCCCTTCCGATTTGTGACGTGCGGAAGCGCCACTTTGATCTACTTCGTACCCACGCCTACCCAGCTTGACTGTGTGGATTTTCGTGAATTGCGCCTGAGCCACTGGATTATTGACTGGTCATTGGATTATTGAAGTGGGATTTGGATTTGGCTGGAGAGAAGAGTACGCAAAAGAGTACCTCAATACCGAAGAAAGGAGAGAGAAGAGACTCAAGAGAGAGATTGCGACAAATATGCTAGTAACAATAGGGTAAGGACGAAATCTTTGATATACAAAATACAAAGAAGGACTAGAGGAAAGATAACTAAAAGAAGAGGTCATAATTTGTGATTTCTTTTTTAAATCTTTTTTATACTCATATGGTTATTGTCCTTCAATACATACCTGCGCAGTATATTGGCTGCAGAACAGAAAGAGCGATTCGCAACTAGCACTACTACTTTCACACATTTCCTTGGTAACTGCTTTGGAAAGGAAGTCGCCGATACGAGTGGAGTATAAGTATTTCTCATTATTCGGAGCTCACTCCTTTACGACTTTGCAACAACATCTTAAGCACACGAAACGGTCGGGGAATTCTTTCTTTTCCCACTGACGCCAAAAAACTCTTGAATCATCATTTCTCATTTGGCATACGACCAATATACGAGTTAACAGGTCGCCATGCCTAATTTTTTTGGAGGCGTTACTGGAAGAGGTGTTTCGACACTTTTCGAGATACGGTATGTTATAACATATCTATGATTTCGTTCCCTCATCATTTATTGACATTTTGCAGTCTTGACGAGGAAATTATCGTACTTCGAGGAGGTGAAAATGAAGCATCGAGCCAATTGCTCAAGGGAACAGTAGTTTTATGCCTGCCAGCTGCTTTGAAAGTAGAAGATGTACATCTTCGTATGACTGGGCAATTAAAAGTTGGGTGAGTTTTTCCAAAGTATTTCTACATATGCAAGGGTTGAAAAACTAACTACCACATGCAGGTGGAATGATCAGCGAGTCACACCTACCGGTATTTCGAATAATCGAGTCGATAGAACTACGGAGATTTTCAGTCATAGATGGGCGCCGTTTGTGGGTGGAGCAGGGCCTGGTTCTTCCTCAAAGGGATTGCTTTTACCAGCAGGAAATTATGAATGGCCATTCGAACTCGTCATTCCAGGATCCATGTCAGAAAGTGTGGAGGGTTTGAATGACAGCCACATTATTTACAAATTGAAGGCAACAGTCGCTAGAGGAAAGTTGGCATACGATTTACATGCTTGGAAACCGGTGCGAATCGTTCGAACTCTGGACCCTTCAGCATTGGAATTGGCTCACGCCATGACAGTCGAGAATGTTTGGCCAAACAAAATCGAATATCAACTGGTTATACCACAAAAGGCTATAGTATTCGGTACTGCAATCACCATCGAGATGAGATTCACCTCCTTGTTGAAAGGCTTAAAAATCGGCAAGATAAAGTGTCATTTGATCGAAGTGCAAGAATTTGTTCTCCCAGGAACATCTACGACTTCGGACAGATATTGGAAAAACTCTAGAGATGTGGATGCTTGGACATTTGAACTGAACGAAGAAGAGCACTATCAGGATATGCTTGACGACAGTGGCCAAGATGGTTTCAAAATGACCGAATTCATGCCATTGCCAAAACGGTTGAGCAGATGCATACAAGATGTGGACGTACACGGTATCAAAATTCGCCACAAGGTCAAATTCAACATTGCATTACACAATCCAGATGGGCATATTTCAGAGGTATGACTCCCTTGTCTTTAATTCATGCAAAAATACTGATCAAATATAGCTCCGCGCAACGCTACCAGTCACAATCTTCATTTCTCCCAATATGCCATTAACTGCCGAAGGTGCTTTAGTGGACCAGACACCAACAACCAGTACTCAATCAACTGCAGTATCAGCACATGCGCCACCTCTTTATGGAGAGCACGTATTAGATCAACTTTACGCCGACATGGATCAATCTGGACTAATGACTCCTATGCCGCAATCTGGAATGAACACTCCGTTTTACGCCCAGTCTCGAGCAGGTTCATCAGAGAATCTATCTGCCTCCCCAGAATCTCATCATCCGGCAGGCGCCGTCCCCCCTGCAGCATTGTCATCTAGGCTTCAAAATTTGAATACCAATTTGAATTCTGGCAGGAATAGCTTTTTAAGACGATATGGAGGGTCTGGATCCGGAGGAAACACTCCTCACCATAATGATGATCACCAAGGAGGCTATTTTGATTCACATCATGGTCATTCCGCCTCTTCAGCAACTGCCAGAAGTAACCCTCTTAGCAGACGAGGAAGTTTTAACGACGATCATCATCCAGATGCCACTGGTACCACGATGAGCAGCGGATACCATACTCCTGAACATTTGGATTACAATGAAATGGGAGACTTAACCAAAGTTCCTTCCTATACTACGGCTCTCAAAACCCCCGTAAGAGGAATGAGTTATACCGAAGCACTGCCCAATTACGAATCTGCCATCTCAGCACCACCAAGTCCGACATTACATGCAAGTACTGGCCCAAGTACACCGCACGAGCACCCATTGGACGGTGGCCATTCTCACTCACACTCACACTCCAATTCCCATTCACACGCGGATACGCATAGACACCACCATGGACCGGGATTTTTGAGAAGAAACCCATTCTCCAGTATGGGTTTCACACCGTTGCATCCACCATCACATGCACATTCAGGGGAAGCAGACGAAAGGAGAAGATTGCACTTGTTACAGCATAGAGATAGGGTACATTAAGAGAAGGAAGATTGAATAAATTAATGGAATAGACAATCGGAATGGAATGCGAGATCCAAGCATCTTTTGGCGCAGGAGGGTTTTGAAATAGACTTGGTACATTGGGAATTTTTGGGGGCGTTCAGCTTGATACCTTTTGATGAGATACCGTTATAGAAGCATTAAATGCTGGAAGGATAGAAAATGCGAGGAAGAGGCTGCATTTAGTATTAATATTCTCCCCGCTCTTGCGATTATGGAGCGATGATTCCTCTTGAATACACAAATTCAACATTTTTAAACTTGAAAAATTTCACATGATTCAATTGCTGTGACAAGATGAGAATACATAGTAGGTCGGGTAGGTATTATCATATCATGAACTTAACAAATTCCGATCTTGTAAGACGAAGCTCAGATTACCGAAGTAATACCGAATACCTAGGTACACATTCACTCAGACGTCATCTGCAGCAATAATAAATCTGCTCTGTGTGTGAAATCCGAGAATATCAAAAGATGGAGATGGAGATGGAGATGGAGATGGCCATATTAAAGACAAGAAACGATTTTTAAATTGAAATCAAGATACATAGGACAGTCGTATATTTCAACTCTTAACATCTTGAGTAAAGTCAACTTCTTACTTTGCCTAATGGCGTAAGCCGATCCCGAAGTCGCGTTTGAGAGATCATCCACGCTCCAAGCTCCAAGCTCAGAGACCTCGGGAGTCATAATATCACAACAATCACAACATACATCGCTGAAATTTTCTGATTCGAAACTGCTGAATTCGTTTTAATTTGATTCTACGGTATTCCTTGATTCAATTCCTAATACCTTTGGAATCCAAGTCTCTGGAGTACACCTTGATTCAGAACTCCCTCGATGCCCTCGTAATTAACATAGATATCTACACAAGCCGGGGCCTATCACCCATCAAAACCATGGCGCCCACAAGTCGTACCCTTCTCCTTCGATCCTCCTCCCCATCCTCATCTCTACGATCACCATCCGAATCTTCCTCTGCTTTCCGCGAACAAAAGGCTCGTAAACAAGACATGATTCGCTATACCTCCTACGCCTCCGCCATTCTCTCCTGTCTCTGCGCAGGTTCCATCACCGCTTATTCGCTTTATGGCCATTTATTTCAATCGCGATTGCATTATACACAATTACAAGTCAATCTTGTTATCATCGCGGCGGAATTGGCAATGTATCTGCCAGTGCCGGTGTTTGGATATCTATGCGATCGGGTTGGACCTGCGCCACTGTCTCTCGGGGCGGGAATTATGTTTGGAGCTGGATATGGATTGGCTGCACTTACATATAAGAGTGGAGAGAAAGATATAGAGGGTTATGTGACGGAAAGAGGATGGCCAATTATTTGGATGGTGATTGCATTCATGATCATTGGGATGGCAACGACTTGCATGTATATAAGTGCGGTGACGGCGTGTGCGAAGAATTTTGGAAAATCGAAATATAGAGGCCTGGCTCTTGCATGTCCAATTGCAGCGTTTGGGTTGAGTGGGATGTGGCAGAGTCAAGTGGGGGAGAAGATACTGTATGAGAGGGGGAGAGACGGTCAAAGGGGAGATGTTGATGTGGGGAGGTTCTTTTGGTTCTTGGCTATTACACTTCTTGTGGTGGGAGTTATTGGATGTGGATTGTTGAAGATCGTGGATGAGGATGAGTTGATTGAAGAAGCTGTTGAGGAATTGGAGAGGAGTGGGTTACTTGGGGAGGAGGAAGGATATACCAGAAGAGGATATGGTACTTTGAATGGAGAAGAGCGAGGTGGCGTGGATGAGGAGGATGAAGAAGCGAGAAAGAAGACTTGGTTATTGAACGAGGAAACAAGACGGTTCCTTAAAGATCATACAATGTGGTGGTTAGCCATTGGATTTTTCTTCGTCTCGGGACCAGGCGAGTCGTTCATCACGAATTTGGGCACGATAATCGGCACGCTTAATCCACCTACAATCCACAATCCTACTTCCGCAGCAACACATGTTTCAGTTGTTGCACTTACCTCAACCATCGCTCGTATCCTATTTGGTACCCTCACAGATGTATTGGCTCCGGTTCCCATAACACATCATTTCGGTTCCCTGTCAAATTCTTTCGCTTCTCTCCCACCACAACCTAGATCTCGCTTCACAATATCCCGTATAACGTTTCTTATCTTGTCCGCTCTTCTCATTCTCTTAGGTGATATCCTACTGGCTGCAGGAATTTGCCAAAACCACGCTGACCGCTTCTGGATTATTTCCACTCTCATCGGATCCGGTTACGGCGCTTTATTCTCCCTGACTCCTTTAATCGTGACGGTTATCTGGGGTGTTGAAAACTTCGGAACCAACTGGGGAATCGTAGCAATGGTTCCAGCACTAGGTGCTACGCTCTGGGGTGTGATCTATAGTCAAGTCTACCAGAAAGTTGCCGAGGGATTATGGAAGGAATTTCTTGGTGATGGAGTACTTTGCTGGGGACAAAGCTGTTATGCGGGGACTTTCTGGGGAATGGCAGGGAGTGTGAGTGTTGGAATTGCATTCTGGGTTTGGGCTTGGAAGGGAAAGAATGGATGGAGCGATAGGGGAGTTGTGGTATAAATTACTCATGTGGAAGTCTGGACTCGTGTGGAGGTTTGGATGGGATGGGTATACGAAGTAATGTATGAAGTTGAGAGTTTTGATATAAGCATCTAGCGTATATACTCATGGTATTAACAAATCGGCATTGGGTTATCGAGGAAGGGAATAATAAATTGAGCATATTACCTTTCAAAGGTATGCATAGGCGTCTGTGGTTTGGGATTAGTATTATTTCGTTTGGTCTGGTTTGTTTGTTGGGGTGCACTACACGGCATTGTTTTGTTTATGTATTGGACAATTGGGAGCTTTGCATGGAATGTTCTTTGTGTACCTATCGGGCATTTTCTGAGTTGCGATTTGCGGATTTTGGGCTAAGTTACATGGTATACATAGGTATCCTTTCATGGTATGATTCTTGCCACTATATGGCTTGGGAAGATGTAATGGTATGGTATGGTACAAGTGAATAGTTGGTGTAAATTAGTAGAATTTATGTAGCATCATGCTTTTGCACAAAATCTCATCGAACAACTTGAGACATTGAAACACCGCGAGAACGGCACCATATGCTGTAATGGATGCAGATCACTCCCGCCCTGCACACATACACCCCTCCTATCCACCTCTTCATTCAACCACCGGCCACAGCTTATGAATGGAGGATTGCTCAAGCGAGACATAATCTTGAGAAGAGCTATATTGATGAGCTTGGAAACAGGTATCCAGAGGAGATCCTAGAAACTCACTACTCGTTATGTTACCTCGGAAAAATTAACTCCAGGGCAATAAGAGATCGAGAAATTAGTATAGAGATGGAAGTGCAGAGGGTACATATGCGATTTTTGAAAATTTCACTGTGCATTCTCTTAGTGTTGAGGGGGATGCTTTTATTTTAAATTTCTACTGGTGTGTACATGTGTGATGTCAACTTTCTCCTGGAATTGACTGATTACATTGGAAAATGCAGTTTGGAAGTTCTGCATAGGATGGCAAGCTGACACACATATGCAAGCCATACGCCACAGCAGGGCTGAGATTTCAAGAGCCAAGAGGCTCCAGCTCCGCTCATCTGCAAAGATGACATCTTCATTATTTCTCTCTCTCTTTTCCTATTCCCCATCTACATCCTCACATTCCTCCTCAGCAATTCCATACACAAATATCTCGCACGCGATACAACACGGTTCGCACAATGTCTATACCCTCACATTTTTCTCTCCCGACTCGCCGTGCGTTCCGCACTGGTTTGCTGATGGGTGCGTCGGGGTTCCTGACACCTGCTATTATGAATAGGTGGGATGTTTCGGTGCTGCGGGCTGTGTTTTATGTTCTGATTTTGTATATGGGGTTTGTGGGTTGTGAAGCGGTGGTTTATCGGATGGTGGAGAGGAAGGATGGGGGGAAGGAAGGGGAAGAAATAATCAAGGATCAGAGGCAAATAGGGAGATAGGGGGAGAAAGTGAATGAGAAAGAATCCCTTGAGATTTAGTGGGGGATATTGGGGGAGGTGAAAATGGGAGGGGAAGAATCATCTTCGATGCTATTGTTTGGGGAAGGAAGATACGTGGGGACCTAGGAGTTATGTTAATCACTATTCGACAATTCAACGTTGTCTCTCTGCTATATGCAGAGAAGTTTTCAACATAAATAAAGTACTTGAATTTTTCACTCCTTCGAATCTTGAGACCCAAGCTACCGAGGCGAGAAAGTAGTTGTGCCGCCGGAAGTACCGCTTTTTGTATTCTTTCCTGCCCATAGAGACCTGGAGAGAAAGAGATATTATCTTACCTGGAATATGGGAGTAAGTCTACGGAATAGAGATTTAGAAATTGGGAACTTGAGAAGATACGGGGAGTGGGAGTTACATGGAAGATGGTTAAAAGCTGAGATAAAAAGGATAGCCGAAATAGCGGACGCAGATTGAAAAGGAATGTTGACAGGGGACTTACTGAGACCTTCGAACGAAGAAACCAAGATTAAGAACAGCAAAAAAGAACATTGTACTCACATCAAATGACATCATTCATGAGCGACCTGAAATAGAACATACACAAAAAAATACAACAAATAAATTCAATCAACCTCCACCCCATTCAACAGGGCAGTAGGAAGTGTTTTCTTCATTCCAATATTTACAATCAAGATACTGTTCTAACTATGATACAATGAATCTATCCCCTTCTTATATATTTGCTTTCTTCTCGTACGTCCCCATATTCAAGATGACGTCTAGACGTTTAAATTTCACACTCATCGTCTTCCTCTCCACTTGCATCAGTTGCATCGGTTGCAACAGGAGCAACCGAGCTAGCAATATCGGTTGAAGAAACTTCACCACCTAGTCCACCATCTATCGCACTGTTAGTCAGTCTATGCGGAAAGGCACTGGGAATAATAGTCGTTCTGCTCTACACACGTACCGGCAGAGCAAGACTTTCCTCCGGCGCAGTTACCATACAAAGGGACTGAGCCTGAAGATGAAGCAGCGGTTGTAGTAGCTGGTTTAGCGGAAGTGGCAAGAGTAGAGCTGGATTTTTGGGTGACGAGAGTAGTTTTGCTGGTGGAAACGGCAGCAGCTGAGGAAGAAGCTTTGCTGGTAGCAACGACTGCTGTAGAAGAGGCCTTGCTAGATGTAGCAGCGACCTTTGAGGAGGAAGCAACGGGGGTTGAGGTAGCTACTGCGACCTTTGAAGAGGTGGTGATTGCTCCGTGGGATGCGGAGGCTGTAACCGAAGATCCACCGCTATTGGCCATGAGAGCGGAGACAGGAGTTCTACCTGGAAAGAAAGAGGTTGGAACGGTTGGGATAGGAATGCTTGCGGTCAAGGCGAAAGGAGTAGCTAAATCTTGGGCCATGGTAGAAGCTTCGTAGCCGGTTGGCATGGCAGACCAAGATTGAGTTGTAGTGTAAGCGGATGGGGAATCGGTATCGGCTTTAAGACATCCTCCTGAACCGTAAGCATTTTGGCAGATGTATTTTCCGGTGCTGCCGGAATCAGCTCCGATGGCAAAGTCAGTGATGGTGATGTTTGTGCATGGAGCGGTGGATGAGCAGAGGAGGTTGATTGGGCCACGTGCAGTGGCGCTCTCACACGTTCCCTTCCAGTTGTTGAAGGAGAGGTTCTCGTAGATGACTCCATCACCGGCAGCTTTGCTTGCTTGAGTCCAGGCTGCGTTAATGTTCAAACTGTAGGCGTTGGAGCGACCAATGAAGTTGTTGAATTGACAATCAGAAACGGTTCCGCTACCACCGTTTGATTTGATCATGTACATTTGATTAGATCCATAAGTGTAAATGTTGTTGTAGATGATGTGGGAGATGGCAGTGTCCGCTCCGAGAGATCCCATACCACAGCCTCCTGAACTGTTACAGTAGATATCTTCAATGAGAAGGTGATCGGAAGGATTCTATAACGTGATTAGGTATTTGAGAAAAGCTTCATTGGAAAGAAACTCACCTTGACAGTAATACACTCATCCTTGTTAGTAACTTCAACATCATGAATCCAGATGTTTGTTCCCCAAACATCAATACCATCAAGACCACCCTCGTCACCACCACGAATGATCATATTGTAAACCTCTCCGCTCTCGCAAGTATCAATAGAGAAATGGAATGCAGGAGCATCGACTAAAGCAATGTCGTGGATGGAGAAGTTTTTAGCATCGTAAAATCGGAGGAGACGTGGACCATAAGTCGAGTCTTTGTGAAATTCATAACCATAACCTTGAATAGCACCTGCAGAGGTACTACTGTACATCTCGAAATCGGTAGTGTGTTTGATCATGATCATATTTCCATCATCGGTACCAACACGATAAATGATACCATCAAGCTTAAGAGCCCATGCCGAACCTCCGCTGAGCGTAATCCAAGTACTCATACCATAATCTCCAGGTGGGACATAAACTGTTTAAAAATAAGCTTTCAGTAGGTGAAGATGAATCTTGAACTGTGTACCTGTTCCACCAGTCTTGCAAGCAGCGAATGCAGAAGTAAGCGCCGGGCCAATATCTGAAGTCTTGCTTGCCTTTCCACCATAATCCAGAACGCTACAAATTTTTGTGGCTTTAGATTCTCTTGAAGTCAAGGGGCCAACTGAACCAGTCAACTGTGCTGATACTAAAGCTGGGAGGACAATTGCCGCGAGGGCTGATAATGTGCTGAATTGCATTTTGCAAACAACTTGAAAAGGAATGATTGGAAAATGAAGGAATGGATAATGGTAAAAGTTCAAAAATGGAAGTGAAACTCCAAAAGAGTGAAAGGCAGACAAATCCGCGTTTAGAATAGAAAAGAGAAGTCAAAGATAGAAAGCTTCAAGAAACATTGAAAGATCTGGAACTACACTTGCCTATATGTACCGAATAGGTCTACCATGTGCTTTTTACTCGCTCGAGTATATGCCATGTCCATGTTATGCTGTTCCTGTATAAGGAATCAATCGAGAACTTGGGGTGGGGAATTAAAGGGACGATGCACCTGGGTACGATCAGAGAGATGAGCATGATGAGGATCATGGAAATCCATGTTGATGAAGTCAAAATCACTTTGCTGTAGCCAATTAAAGTAATATTTAGATTAAACAACACTAGTTGTTTGAATGTGGGATCAAAAGAATGTTCCTACCGACGATTTCATATATCCGAGGGGAAATGTGGTACTAATCTTTGAATATATCTGAAACTCTGACCCGCCAAAAAGCGGTTAAATGCCATGGCTTGCTTACCTCTTCTGGCAGCAAGGCGATTAGATATTAGTTCTTGGTGTTCCCCTGAATGCAGGTACGACACAAGTTCCTAGGGTTTCTTGTTTGTTAAAGTGTTGCTGCTTTTATATAAACCTCCTTCATTGCAAACGTATGTCAGTATAGAGGATATGTTGTCGTGGTTGTGTAACTTGCCTGTGTGAGGAAAGGGAGGATTCATTCGATGGAAGATCAATCAAACAGCATGAAAACTTTACATAGGTACATAATTGGTGGCGTGAAGTCGTAAAGCTTCCATCCCAACAAAAAGGAGTAGTTGTCATTCGACAGCCATGTTTCGTGTATATACTTCCGACGCCTAGACCTGTTTATACCCTGTGTAGCATTGAATATGTACGAACCATGACATTACTGACAGCCCTCTTGGGTCAAATTATCAGACGGCATCTTTTGTTTCTTCCAAAGAGAGCAATACCTAATCTGTTTTCCCCGCTTCGATCATCTGCTCAAGAATGAGGAAGGAAGTTGACTGTGGGCTTTCTCATATAAATATCGGTAGATGTACGAATGTGAAAAGTCCGAAGGCTGATCCATAATATTCCCATCTAGAGTAGGTATTAATAGCAGTATCAAAAGTGTGAATTTTTATTGATATCCTTTTCACAACGATGTCCAGAGTTTCTTGACAGCATTTCGAAATTCAAAGAATTTCTACTTTCGCTGCTATCACCCAATAACGAGATCGAAAGAACCAACAAATTAAGGTTTCCTTGCGAGTATTTGATATATTTTCCGAGATTAAAAGCGGTAGACCAAGTTGTGGAGGGATGTTAAAGACCTTTGAGAGTCCCTGAGACTCCGCAGCAAGATCTTACTTTGAAGTAAATTAGCACAAGCACGATGAAATGTGAATGTAGGGTAAAACATGTATCGCCAATGTGATGTATACTAGGTAGGTAGGTAATATCTCTTGGAATGGAAAACGCGTTGTAAATTGTCGACAATGAAATGAAAGAGAAACTGGAAGGGGTTCATGCTTTAGGTTCACTCTTTAGGTTCATTGAAAAGGTTGCGAATTCATGATACATATCAGATGTGAGATTGGGTGTCAGAATATATATTAATGTCGTATTGATGATATTAAAAAGCAAAAAGTTTATCGCGAGGCTTTGAATAAAGTTCAAGATATCAAGATGGATGGATGGCTCGGATGGATCCATCATCAAGATACTGTGGCTGATGCGGGGTCACTTAATAATCGTGGCTGACAGTACGCAACCTGAGGCTGTCTAAATAATTTTTGGCAGACGAAGGGCTTTCAATAAACGCGACTGTCGATTTGAACGCGCTGGTCAGGGAAGAAGTTTGTCCAAATATTCTGCTTTTTGTTTGGTTCGTTCGATACCTCTGCAGTTTGTTTCAGTACTCTTTTGATATAGGAAACCTCGCGCATCTGCAAATATGGCGATGAGTAAGTTTTTACCTGCTCTCACCGAGCGTATGTCTTTAAGAGCTTCTGCTAACCACCCCGCTATGTAGATATTGATATGTCACAGGGTAAGTTGTATCTGTACACACCACCAAATCGCCCTGGAAGCTTACGAGAAATTTATAGCTTCTGTGATCAAGGATGAGCAAGGAAGACCTTTCATCGTTGTTAGAGAGTAAGGATTTAACTCTCTCCTACCGAAAGTGCAAGTACTGATGAAGTTATAGTCAAGGAAAGAAGAAGAGACAACATGGAAACGAGGCAGTCAAATCACATATTCTCGCAGCGAGGACAGTAGCCAATATTGTCAAGACCTCCCTTGGTCCCCGAGGCCTCGATAAGATCCTTATTTCTCCAGATGGTGATATTACAGTCACAAACGACGGTGCCACCATTTTGGGACAGATGGAGATTCAGAACCACGTTGCAAAGCTTTTAGTCGAACTCTCCAAATCTCAGGATGACGAAATCGGTGACGGCACAACTGGTGTGGTAGTTTTGGCCGGTGCCTTGTTAGAACAAGCTGCCGAACTTATCGACAAGGGAATTCATCCCATTCGTATAGCTGATGGTTACGACCAAGCTTGTGATATTGCTGTTGCGGAGCTGGATAGAATTGCCGATACTATCGAATTCACAAAAACACAAAAAGAGAATTTAGTCAAGGTTGCAAGGACAAGTTTGGGAAGCAAAATCGTCTCCAAGGCCCACGACCAATTTGCCAACATTGCCGTAGATGCCATCTTATCTGTTGCTGATTTGGAGCGCAAGGATGTTGACTTTGACTTGATCAAGGTTGATGGTAAGGTCGGTGGATCTCTCGAGGATTCTTTACTAGTTCAAGGTGTTATTGTCGACAAGGACTTCTCACACCCTCAAATGCCTGATGAAGTTCGAGACGCCAAGATTGCTATTCTCACATGTGCATTTGAACCACCCAAGCCAAAAACCAAGCATAAGCTCGACATCACCTCCGTTGAAGAATTTAAGAAACTACAAACATACGAAAAGGACAAGTTTACCGAGATGGTTCAACAAATCAAGGATACTGGTGCCAATCTTGTTATCTGTCAGTGGGGATTTGATGATGAGGCAAACCATCTTTTATTACAAAGTCAATTACCAGCCGTGCGATGGGTTGGAGGACCAGAGATAGAATTAATCGCCATTGCAACAAACGGTAGAATCGTACCAAGATTTGAAGATTTATCAGCTGAGAAGCTCGGAAGAGCTGGACTAGTCAGAGAGATGAGCTTTGGTACTACCAGAGAGAAGATGTTGGTCATCGAGGAGTGTGCGAACACCCGTGCCGTTACAGTCTTTGTTAGAGGAAGTAACAAGATGGTATGTTGTATAAGAATTCGATATTTATATCTTTACTAATTGGTTAAACAGATCATTGATGAGGCGAAACGCTCCCTCCACGATGCTTTATGTGTTGTTCGTAACCTCGTTAGAGACAACAGAGTTGTTTATGGTGGTGGTGCTGCAGAAATCGCATGCTCATTAGCTGTTGAAGATGCCGCTGTTAAGTCACCTGGTCTTGAGCAATACGCCATGCGCGCTTTTGCCGATGCCCTCGACGCTATCCCAATGGCTTTAGCAGAAAACTCCGGTCTCTCGTCCATCGAAACCCTTGCCTCTGTCAAGAGTAGACAAGCCACTGAGAAGAACACGAGATTGGGTGTTGATTGTATGCAAACTGGTAGCAATGACATGAGAGATGCTTTCGTTATCGATCCATTGATCGGCAAGAAGCAACAATTGATGTTGGCCACTCAACTTTGCCGTATGGTATTGAAGATCAATAACGTCATCATTGCTGGAAACGATGAGAATGAATTTTAGAATGGAAAAAAATTGCCATAGTAAAATAGACTAGGTTTCCATGATTAAATAGATTCATTTAAGCGCTTCAATTTGATACACCTATTAATGACAGGAATTCTGAGGCTATCGCCGCTGCTAGTTGAATGACCCTGATATACAAATGCTGCTGTGGTTCACTTATCTTGGAAGATAGCTGCGAAGTGAAAAGCTTAGGTAGCTATCGTTACCTATGAATTTACTACATGGGCAGCTTGTAAGAATTGAAGTTTGAAAACGTAGATCGACGACTGGTCAGTTACTTCCCATCTTATTTTTACTCGCACATTCCATATTCGCAGCTTCCCATTTTGAAATCAAAGCTATCACGGGTAAGAAGCTAACATCTGAACCTACAAACGAAGACTGGAATCAGAGACTTTAACACTTTACTGCTTACTAGTCAACAATCAACAAATCGACGCAAATCCTCGACCTTTACAACCGTTTGCATTTGCATGCGATTGTACATATGAATCACAGAAAATACTTTCTTAGCTACAACTCTGTTCTTTCCTCATCCTAAAAATTTACACCTAGTATTCACCTAAGCTGGAGGTTGATATTGATTCGATCATATCACCTCTTCTCTGGCTCGTTACACATTCATACTCCACTGCTACCTCTCACTCACTCGCGTTGCTTTTCAATCTTGAAAAAAGGATTAATAAGGCAACTAGTTCCGGGTATGTACCCCGGATGATTCACAGTCTGAGAAGCCTCATCCGATACTTTATTCCAACTACATTAACTTTGTCGAAAATCGAATATTGACCAGGAAAACCAATGGGATATCAGAAAATTCTTTAAATCAAATTCAGAAAGCTCTTTGTAGAAGTTTCATTCAAGAAAGACCTACAACTTGTCCTATTTTATTCCACTTTACTGACAGTCAAGTGCATTCACTTTGACTCGGAAACTGGCAGCCAGCAGTGGAAAGTACAAAATAAATCCATATTCAAGACCAATCGAAACGCCATAATTGATTCGAAGCCTCTCTCTCACCAAGTGTTTGCAACTTGCAGAAGATCTTACTCCTCACGTGAAATTTCTTCCTAGTATCAGTCTACCCCCTTAGCTTGGTTTCTCGGCGCACTTCGGGTCGTGTTAGTAGGGAGTTAAAACTTCTTTCATTTTCATACTTCTTCCATACATACAACTCTTCAGATACTCCTATAATAACGATATCCAACAAGAAAGAAGACTCTTGAAAGTAACATACCTTTCAAGTACACTGTTTTGTTTCTTACGAACTCCTTTAGGACACCATAATTATTGATCGATTCTTCGAATTTATCTCACAATTCAAAGATTCGATAATAGTTGTTCTTACTTTTGATATCGTTTCCTTCCTACTTGCTACAACGGAGATAACCTAAGTCTGTCTCCTTTATCAAGATGTCGTTCTCTGGCTTTTACGAGCAACCACTTCGACAAATTCTTTCCGAAGTTGTTAAATTCAACAAACGCGAAAAAGCCCGCCGCGACGCGAACATATCAGCTACGTCAAGCAAAGCCCTTCCAGATATTGCACTCGAAGTTCCACAAATTGACTTGGTCGAGGCCACTCCAAAAGTAAATGAACCCTCCCTAATTGGCATCGATCGCGCCCTTCGCCAGATTGAGACCGCACGGAAATTACTTGGATTTGAAGAATCTGCACCAAATGGTACCATTTCAGTCATTCCTATCAAGACCAAACGATATGGCACTGTCCCGGCTGTTACTGACGCAGGGCTCGATCGAATCAAGGCCGCTCACTCTATATCTGACGTCACAGCTTCACCAATTGAGGCCTCTCGGAGAGTATTTGGAAGAGAGAAAGCTATATCAAACGATGCTATTCCACTTGTTCCAGTCAAATCTAAAGCGCGCAGATCTATTCCGGTTGCGACTGATGTTCCAGATCCACAAAAGACCTCTCAGATAATAGCTGAAAGCGAAGAAGCTGCATCAAACAAGGCGGCTTCAATTGTTCCGGTCAAATTCCAAGATCGTAGTACCGTTAAAGTCGCTACTGATGCAGGACTCGACCGGATCAAGGCCGCTCTCTGTACCCCCGATGTTACAGATTCAAGTGTCAAAGTCGCCAACCCTACTTCCGACGTTGTAGTCTCACCGGTGAAAGTCTGCAAGTACTTCTTAGGTCGAAAAGGATGCAGATATAAGAATAACTGTCAGTCCTTTCACGATCAAGATGCCATTGCTAAGCTCAAGGAACAATGGGCAGCCAACGATATCAAGAAGAAGCTTGAGAACGTTCGCACTAATCAACAGGCTACCTATACGAGAGAAGTCCTTGCACTTAAGAGTAACAATTCAAATATCCCTGTTGCTGTGGCCAAACCTTCAAAACCCTCCCCAAAACGCCCACCTAAGACGAAGAGCTCAGCTTGCAAAAACTTTCGTTCTCCTAATGGCTGTGTTCGGAAGAATTGCCCGTTTCCACACGAGGAACCGGAAAAGCTTATTGACGACACCGTTCCTGGTGAAGTCCCAGAAGTTTCCAACATCATCTCAAGCAGTCAAATCCCCAAATGCCCGAAAGCCACCTTACGCAAACGCAAGACCAAGAAATCTCCCAAAGCCACGGTCGTCAAAACTTCTGAGCCTGAGCAGGTCTTTCCGGCTGCCAAACCTATCGTATGGGAAGGCAATCCTAATTTGGGTGATGAGGCCTACTGCACCAGAGCCATTCTCCAAATATTTGGCAAATTCGCTCCGACGAAAGAGGAAGCTATTGAATGGTGTAAGGAGATGGGCGCAAATCGAAACTTTCGGCATTTCGTCAACCTTGACAATCTTGCTATGTGGGGTCGGGCCATCAATCTGAATACCGATGAGTTTCTAACCCATATCGGATATCTACCAGAACTACCTGTACGATTCACATTCAAGGTGCAGCTATATACCAAACAACTTAGAGTCGCCTATGAAGCAGAACAGGCGAGGCCAAAGTATGATATTTTTCCTCGTTTCGATGACCTTCCTAACGAGTTGTGTATGAAGATCTGGGGATTTGCAGTCAGAAGAGGGAGAACTCTTACAGTCAGTCTTAACCAGGGTACGATTCATACTGAAGGGGGTCCTGGTTTATTCAAACGTCGACATGGAACTTCACCTTCACCATTATGGCTTGTTAACAAGCAAGCGCAGAAGGCATGCATGATGGATAAAAGCTGCGCATTCTACTTTGGCTGCGATTATTTCTCCTCGCGATTCGATACATTATTTCTTAACGATTCCGCGGACAACGTCAATCTTTATGCTGCTCAAATTGCCCTATGGAGAGGCAACGTTGTACAACGATTATCCTTTCCTCATTACAGACTTTGCGACGTCACAGATATGGGTCGCTTTGCCACCAGTATCTACAATGCTTTCCCAAATCTTATTCGTCTCGAATTCAGTCTTTCAGATGGGGAGTACTGGTCCAAATACCGAGAGAAGGCTTCTAAAGTTGTTGAAGGAGCTAACACTGCAATTGCCAAGGTATATAAGAGACGTGGTGCTGACATCAAACTACCACGTGTTCGTTTTGTCCTGGTACCAGAAGAACAAGCTATGGGATTGGGTATTGGTGGTATTGGCTGGTAAATGGGGGTGGGTAGTTACTTGGAGTTTGTTTGCGAGGAATTTGTGCAGTTCTTGATTGTTCTCGATAGGGATCGGGTTGGATTTCATGCAGAAGGGATGGTTATTAAATAGTTACGGATGAATGTCTTGAGTCGAAATGGAAGATTGATATTTGAATTACTTAAAAACGGTTGACTATGGAGAATGATATGTGACATGGATGGTAAAAATGCGCGCCTGTGATTCCTGACGAGATATTTGTTATAGTATGCAGCAAGGTAGAGAGCAACGATGATTGAAATACAAGTTCATGCTACTGATATAGAGAGCAATTGACTCAAACGGATTATTTTATAGACGTTTGTTTTGCGAATTAGAATTGATGGTTTGTGTACATAAAAAGTCATGAACGCTGCTTAAATCTCTCCCAATCCCCAATCCCCAATCCCCCCTTCACTCCCATCCTTTCCCCTTTTTCTATTCGTCCCTTACTCTCACTCCTCACAACAAGTTTCCCACCACAAACCCCTCTCAAAAAACACCCCCATCTCCATCACTACATTCATATCGAACCTGAACACCGTGCGTATCTTCACCATATATTTATTAACTTGAAGTTCCACATCGCTCACTACAAGAATCGATATTCCCCATTGCCTCATCGAGAAGAATCTTATCCTGATTAAGAATTTTGTGCGCGAGCGAGAGTTGTTGCTGTTGTCCCTGGAGAAATTTGTGGTTTCGGGTTGTAGGTGGGATGATGGAGATCTTTGATCATAGATCCTTAAACTCGATCTCAGCGAGGTCGATCTCGTCGATACAAGTTTTCCAGCCGACGATTTGACAGTGCGGTATCAAATAGGGACGCAATGAGTGAGGAGTTTTCCGGCGTCGGTATCGTGGTCAAATCAAAGCTCGTACAACACGAAATCAACAGTCCTAGTATTTGGAGACCACTTCTGTCTAGTAGAAGTTTTCAACTGACGTATCCTGTATAATGTGTTGATTAACGCCCAGAATCTCTGAGGAAGTGAAATGTTTGTCTAGTAGGAATCCACAAAAAGATCACGAAGAGTGAAAAGAGAAATGTGATCTCAGTAATTTTAGCCGCCGTCTTTCTCACTGCTATGGCCAACGGATCTTATGCTCGTAAGCCCCCTCATAGATCTGTCCATAGTGGTATGATGGAAATTTAGCCTTTCAGTACATCGAACCCCTAGACCCTCTACCAAGGAAATAGTATACCCATAAACGCTTTTGGCCAGCAGTGATCCCGATCAACATCCTAGGGCTCCATACTACTCACCTCCTGAGCGACTGCTTACTCATTCTCAACCTCAATTTGACTGTTTGACTAATATCGATATTCTCTGAGTCCAAAAACCATTGCCCACATTAACTTCAACTCAATGTTGAGAGTACTGGGCGCGTTGAGGATACTTGACTTCAAGCTTCTAGACAAACCACACGGTGACTGAAACAAAAACATCATCATAAATTTCTTTGATATGATTCTGGGTTGACTGTCTTCTTCGCTCCAAACTTTAGAAGTGATTGATGGCCGAATACGTCCCATCCCGAGTATCCAGGTTGCAAATTCTATAATTTCAGAAGATGATATATATAGCCTTCATGTTTGATATTTCGACTCGTCGGATAAGTATAGACTGCTGTACTAGAACTGTTCTTACATTGAGAAAGATGATATAATAGACTGATACCTCATACGACCATCTTGAAAAGAGTACAGACAAAGATCATCACCTAGCATCAACTACCCCTCCCACGTGATTCTCGGACAACCTTCCCCATTCCATACCCACCCCACCACGCCCTCAATCCCAATCACGTCATTGGTTTCATCTACCATCGGTCCGCGGACCAAAATTTCACAAACTTCTGACAGAACTGCATTATCGAGAAAGAATTGCATGTAAGAGTCATTCGTCACTAGACTCACTAGATTATCAAACATTTTTCATTTTCTTAATCTTTTCTGGAAAGTCATCTCGGTATATATTTCCAATTGGAGAATTTGAATTGTTGATTGCCAATTGGATTTACATATCTGCATATATATATATATTCAGTTTCTTCACTTATACATCTTTCTTTCTTTCTTCCCTTCCCTTCCCTCCTGTACAGACAACATCGACAAACCAACAACACACACATACACACATACACACACCCTTCAAACTCACCACACCCACCACATCCCTCAAAATGACCATAACCCTCCACTTCGTGCGCCACGCCCAAGGCTTCCACAACCTCTGCACCGCCAACCACACCCTCCCGGACCCCCTACTCACCGATCTCGGCAAAGCGCAATGCAGAACGCTCACGCAAACCTTCCCCTCCCCGGATAAAATAACCCACATCGTCGCCTCCCCCCTCCGCCGCACCCTCTACACCGCGCTCTACTCCTTCCCCCGCGCCATCGCCCGCGGCATCAATGTCATCGCGCTCCCCGAAATCCAAGAAACATCCACTCTGCCCTGCGACACCGGATCTGCGCCTGCGGCCCTGGCGGAGGAATTCGCCGGGAGCGTGGATTTGGGACTTGTGCACGAGGGTTGGAATAGCAAGAGTGGGAGATGGGCGTCGAATGCGCCGGCGATTGAGAAGCGCGCGCGCGAAGCACGGGTGTGGTTGAGGGAATTGGGGGTGCGCGCGGAGAAGGAGGGGATGGAGGATGTGAATATTGTGGTTGTGACGCATGGAGGCTTTTTGCATTATTTTACGGATGATGTATGCTTCTTTTTTCACTTGTGTTATCTGACTATCTATCTTTTAGAAACTGAAAAACTAACCTTCTTTCAAATAGTGGGAAGATTCCTCCCTCTTCGTCGGAACAGGCTGGACCAATACCGAATTCCGCTCCTATCATTTCCGGGCCGCCGATTCCAGCGATCCCAATGCCGCAGTTCGGGAAACGAAAGAAAGTAGAGAGAGAAGGAAGGGAACTGAGAAACCACTGACGGATGATGAACAGAGGAGTTTGAGAGCCGCTGCGGAGAGTGGGTGGCAGCAAGATGGGTTTCAACAGAAGGTGAAGAATGAGGAGGGGAAGGAAGTCGAGGTTGCTGCTTAGAAAGATGGAGATGATATAGATGCTATAGGTATAAAGAGATGGATGTAGGTTTAGGAATTGGATTGTTGAAAGGTATTGTAGATTGCATATAGATTTTGAATAGATTAGACAGATTCGAGTAGAAAGATATTGATAGATAGATAGTTCGCATGCTAGAGAGGAGTCATAGAATTCACTTATTAGTAAACGGTGCTATGTAAACTAGAAGCATAGCACATATACATACAAGTCATTACATTCATATTCCTGGAGTATAATGCCGCACTGAACAACTCTCCAAAAAGCCAAACACACCAAGGACTTCTCGACAGATATAATGTTCATTGATAATCAATGATGTCATGCTGTAAACGTATATACTTCTCTCCCTTCTAGCCTCGTCACCCCCAATCACAGCCCCCCTTCATCAATCCACTCCCTAACCACCGTATCCCTTTCCACCGCCCCATCCCACGCCGCATCTCCAACCTCCATCTCAGTGACTCTCTCCTTCGCAGTCTCATCTGCATCACAATCCTCATCCCATAGAACTCTTACTTTCAATTCATGCATTACTACACTTCTTCTCATTAACTTTGTTAATTCTTGAGCTTGTTGTTTAAAGATATTGTTTTCTTTTTCTCCTTCATCTTTTTCTCCAACCTTTCTCTTGTCCTGTGATACGTTTTGTGATATATCGTATGCTTTCTCTCCAGCAAACGGAAAAGAAGAGTAAGTAAACAGCGATCTCGGTATGCGTAACGATGATTGAGCAGGTGGGAAGATAAGATTTGATTTCCGGGATTCGAGGAGGGCCTCATGTGGCTCTTCTTCTTCTTCTTCGGTTGCGTACTCGTTTGAGAGATCCGGGTCTGGAAACCAGGGATCGGGATAGGGGAAGAAGTCGTCGGCTTCGATAGAATCTGTACTTTCAATACTAGATGTCTCGGTGGGTGGAATAGATGAGGGGGGTGGGGAAGCGGGGGGAGGAATGGGCCATCTTTGTGGAACCGAGACACCGGAGGTGCGAAAGAAGAGGATGGGTGAAGCGAAGGGATCGAAAGTCTGAGATGGAGATGAAAAGAGACGAGTTTTGAGGGCGTGGAGGGTCAAATTTGTCCAGGGAGAACTTTCGTACAAGTCTAATGTTGAGAGGCGATTGTAGGAGAGATTTTGTGACGAATTTGTCGATCCAGAGTGAAAGATTGAGGGGTCAGGTGTGGTAGAGATTGGAGTCCAGTCAAAGATTCCATTATGCACTATGAGAGAATGGATCTTAGAGGGTAAGAAGGAAGAGGTAAACGATTCTGTGAGGGCGAGAGAGGTGGCAAGAGTACCGCCCAGGTATGATCCATAGATTAGAAGTGGTCGTTGGATTGGTTTTAGATTGTTGTAAAAATAGGTTGAATCTAGAGGTTTAGGCTCCGGTAACAGAGAGGGAAGGTAACTTTTCAATAGCCAACTGTACGCTTGAAGTGTATCATGAACTGTGGTAGCGGTCAGGAAAAGCCATAAGATAACTTAAGAAGTCTCTTTTCGGTAAAGAACCGAGAGATTGTACGCCAGGTGACATGATTGAGACCAATTTACTTACGTGGTATGGGAAATGCATGAGATCTTTGTTTGCGAAATGAAGTTTTAGGGTCATGAGACCAACGGTAGGGTATGTTAATGACAGGATATGAATTCAATAACCATGAAGGCGGATGGAATGATGAAAGTGGAGAGGACGGGTATGGTGGTAAGTAGATAACCAGAGGTGTTTTGGGCGAATCGCGAAGGAGAAATCCATTGCGAATTCTGTATGCATAATGTTAGCTTAATTATCATATTTTTCAGAAACGCCATGGAAATATATCACTAACCAATGTTGAACATGTACAAGAACCCTTACGCGATTGGCACAAAGGCATCACTTACTATTACTTATCTGGTGAATAATTACACCACAACCTCTATCCATCGCGTTGGTAAATCACCCATCATGGCGAACAAAACTTGCTCGAGTACTCACCCGAAGCCAGCATATTTACCAGGGAAGGAAGACCACTTGATCATTTTACACACGTGATGCGTGAATTAATTCAAATAATTTGGAATGGCATACCGGGGGTATTTGCTTCACGGGTCGGGCTAGAACAATGACCGGATAAATAGAAAACATAAGTTGTCAACCTACTCGACGGTGATGTGTCCCGAGATACCACAAGCGATATCATATTTTTCCACTTGTAGCGGCGCAGCGGTTGCCAAATGTCTCAATTTTTGAGCTGGCCATTTCTTGGTTGTAGCTCGTGCAAATATGCGACATGTGCGTAGACTGTGCCCATATTCATACAAGCGCATTTCTAACGATTTCAAGTTTGTGATGTTGAATGTAGGAAGGAGTAAGGTACGATATCCAAATTGGACCTTCTCCGTGCGACGAGAAAGACCGAATCACGATATCAAATTTGAGATATGCCTCGCGCGACACTCTGTCTCCAATCAGCGGTACTGTTGAGACACGTCGTCTCGTCTGGTATTTGGAAGCCTGTGCAGAATTTCATTAACATGCAGCATAGACTTGTTTGGTGGTCGCCAAATCTATAGCTTGCGCACGAGGTTGGGTGAATGGATGGAAGAGCGTTGACTGAAAATTATCGGCTTGACTTTCTTGCATCGATTGAAAATGGATACCTAGTAGGTAAACTTTTTTGGCTGACAAGGGAAGACGGCGCTAAGTCTGATGGAGTAATAAATGATCAATTGATCAACCTTTTATTACTGAATTACTGAATTATTACTAATTTATTAGTTATAACTTATTATGATTTTCATGATGTTTCTACTATCTACCTGGCTCGCTGGGGAGTATCTACTATCTACTAGGTATCTACCACCCAAAACAATGGGTCGGTAAATGGCCCAATGATTGCTACGTATGCAAATTGCCTCCCGGGCTGATAGCCTGATACATACTAATAAGTACAGAGTGCAGTGATAGCTGGAGGTACCTGGCACTCCTGGGTACGCACCTGTCATGATGATTTGCCAAATTGCTACAGAAGGAAGACATTCCAATGATTTTATTCTTTTTCTCAATTTAATCTATTTCCTCAATCTACTCCGTACTCCCTCAATCTCCTCCCTCATCCCCTGAACCAAACAACCTGAAACTAACTCCATTGAGCTGACAGGCAAGCTCGCTAAGAGAAAGCTCGGGAATACAACATGAGAACTTGCACTCCCAAGGTAGAAAAATTGAAGCACCGCATGGGGGGCAGTGCAGGCAGGAGTCGATACACAGCATTAGCATTCAGTACTAATCATCAAAGAGTAAGAAAGACTGTCTGCGTTAAAACATGATTGGTCCATGAGGCATTTTCCAAAATTGTGTTTATTCGGGCATTTTTCGAAAATACGATGCGACGAATCAAGTTGGAAGACGATAAAGGCGGACGGGTGGACCCCCATCTTGAGGATGTAATCATGTCAACCGTTGAAAAAAGGGTCCAGGGCTCCCATACACATGATAATGCACTGTGCACACGATACATAATATACGAGACAGTACCTACATATTATTAGATCAGCGCAGCTCATGGAGAGTCAGAGTCATACAAGCACGCGTGAGTCAAAAGCAAGCATGTATCAGAATCATCTACACTGTCCATGTACATCACTCCATCCCTTGGAGGATTGGTATCACGCCCAGCCCTGTTGGTTAGAATTGCGATTTTCCCCATTCCCCATGTAGGAAAGAGGACTTACGCTACCAGTGCCGCAGTCTTGGCCGCGCATAGAATGGTCTAAGCTGGAAGGATTCAGAAGTGATACTTGGCTGAGATATAAATCGATCAATCACATTTACCTATACATATATATATATACATATAACTACACATACAATATATACGCATAACTACACATACAATATATACGTATAACTACACATATAATATATACGTATAACTACACATATAATATATACGTATAACTACACATACAATATATACGTATAACTACACATACAATATATATATACATACAACTGCACATACATATATATAGAAAAGGTAATATATCTTCAAACACCCTTCATCAACTCTGCACGTTGTATCAGACTTGCACCCTACCCACCTACCTCATCTCATCTCACAATATCCAAAAACGCGTAAGATTCATGATTCAACATTTCACAGCATCTCCATAATTGAACATCGACACTGTACCTACTCCACCCTAGAAGCGGTTGCATGGATACTTTCTAGCATGGCACGGACCCTCAAATCCTTACACCCCTGCCTAAACTCATCATCACCTTCTTTCATTGGTCCATGTCTGGATTCCAGATTCACACATCGAACATTTCAACTCAAACTTCACTAAAAAGAGAAGTCAGAAAAGTCTATCTTCTATCTTCTCTCCCCTTTCCGCTTGTTTAACTCCACCAAAACCAACCTGGGGCATTGTGGACGCAGTCACAAAACCATTGAATTCCCTCATTCTACAATCCATTTCTCAATCCAGATATTACACATGTTCTTTTCCTCTCCTTTTCATTAATTGTACTTTCTCGACAGAGAATCGTCGTATCTTCGACTTACATAATTCATCTTCACTCCTTGTAAGTACGCCTGTGCTTTACGTACCCCGTTCGCATGGAGTTCAACTTAGCCCACCCTGTTCCAACAACTCACGATATATATCTAGCTATCCAACTCTCAATATCCAAATATTAAAATTCAAAAATAGCGTTCTGCAATTTACGAACCGTCAAACTACCCATTCACTTCTTCATGGCTTTCAGTTGAGACAAACCTTTCAAGTTGCGTCCAGCAATTATCTCATACAAACCCGCCATCGATACGCGCACGAACACTCTCTAACCAACCAACAAATTCACCTACAACATGGCAAAAAGGAATTGGGCAAAATCATGCTGTGGAGTGATGAACAGCATTCTAGCAGCGCTGGCATTGTATGGGACTCTATACCTAGCAGTACTCATCTTCGAAAGAGGAGCCCTTCCAAAATCGCCATCTGAACTTTACAAGAAACCCTCTCATGGATCGTCTTCTGAACATGGTTCTGCACCTGTGCCCCCTCCACCCGCAACACTACATATCGAAAAGATCAATCCACATGCAAATTGGTTTAACAGACCCGAGAGTTTGGTGGTTCCCAAGGATGACTATTTGGGAAAACGACCACACATCGATACAGTTGCGAACCTAACAAAATTAGTGGAAGAATGCAGAGGATCATACAACAAAATTGAGAAAATGCCATACGTTTTCGACTGTTTGAGTTATATGAATGAGGGCGAGAAGGAATATTATTACATGCCGGCACAAGGAGAACGAGCAAGCGAGCAGCCCCCCAAGTTGGCCGAGTATCTCAATTCAGATGGTCAGGATAACTCTTTGGCTCAGTACCCATCGCAGAAGGCTTACTCAAAATCATCATCTGGTCAATGTAACGGGCCAATTGTACCATATCACACTTACTGGACTGGCCCTGCGACTTGGAGAGTGGAGCTCTTTATAAAAAGTTACTTCTACACGCAAAATCTTCCTTGCTCAAGGTTATTCATATGGCTAGACGGAGACAGGGACCCAAATGCAATCGACAAGTTTATGACCTGGGACCCTCTCTTCGAAAAGTTTGTACCATTCGTCGAAAGGGGGGACATAACTCTGATGTTATGGAAATTTCCTTCTAGAATACCACTACCACCTGGAGATAATACGGATGGACGTGGATATTACAAAAATCCAGGGAAACCCAATGCAAAAGGCGAGGTTCTGGTAGCGGATGGACTTATCCGAGATTCAAACGATCAGGAATGGTTGATATTGACAGAGAAGCAAATGACATTCTTGCCGGTTGCAGTTTCAGATGCCATGAGATTTGTTGTCTTGCACATATATGGAGGATCTTATTATGACATGGATGTTATCATGCTACGAGATATGCGACCGCTACTCATTGGAGATGAACATTCATTTGCAGAACGTTGGGGAGGGCATTCCAGTCCTGGTGACTATAACACTGCGGTAATGTCTCTGACAGCCAATTCTTCTTTATCCTCTTATCTTCTACGAGGTGGTGTGAGAATGGGATTAAACTTTCATCCTCGAATCATTGGCGTTATGGCGGTAAAGGATGGTCGAAACCAAGAATTCAAAATGTTAGAGACTGCCGCTTTCGACCCGATCTGGACTGAATTCAACTGGGATAGATTAGGAAGATGTACAGTTCCATGTATCAAAGATTATGGACAAGTGTTTAAAGGAAAGAATGCTTTCCCAAATCATGATGAATGGGAAAGCTATGATGGACCACAACTGAAGCTAGCCTCCGAGACCAAAGCAAAACATTTCTGGGAAATGAGGTCTATTGAGGAAGCAGAGGTTGAGAAGCGTGAAGTTACAACCGAACGAGCAACAACGGGAAATGGTCTCGAAATGGTGACTGTTGATCGAGCAGCATTAAGCAAAGCCGAGTACAGATTGGAAGAGGACAAATATCCACCTACAAATCGAACTCTAGAGAATTTCTTTCGAGGCGCATGGACATATCATATTCACAACCAGGTAGGTTTACAATTATTTTTTGGACAAGAATTTGGCTAACAATTCTAGTGGCGCAAAAATCCTGAGCCATCATCCTGGCTTAACGTCATTCAACGAGCGCAAGATGGTTTCTTCTCTGGTTCACGCACCAATCCATACGGCGAGACATGGCAAGGCCTTGAATTACCTCAATACGAAATATCTTGGGAATACGCATAAACTATCCGACATGGATATTTCATGAATATCAACACCCAAGACGGGTTTCTCTTCAACGCAGTCTTACGAACAACACAGTAAATATGTGTATGAAGTCAATGTTAAAAATAAAATAAAGCATTTAATTGGTGGGCGCATGCACATATACTCGGATTTGAGTAATGGTACATATATACACGGGACAGGGGCATACAATTGTGCATAGCGGGCGTTTGATGTATTCGTACATTCATTTTTAGATCCTTTTTACTCGATGGATCGGGGTATGGCAATGGAGTTTATATAGGGAGTTATCACATGGATACGTACATATATAGAAAATATATTAGACGGGTTGGGCTTTAGCAATGCTGTGAAAATTCAGCAGCTGGGAGAAGAACGGATGGCGATCTGTGTCTACAGGCTACTTATCTAGCATTGTATCGTATGTAAGTGGTTGGATGAATTGGGATAGGATGGGATGGGGGTTTACTTGAACATTGCGGGTAGAATTTTAGGGAAGTTATATACCCTTGAGTATCTTGTAGGAAATATTAAGAAATATGAAAATGAAATAAAAAAAGAAACCATATAGTATCTTGTGTGGGATTTTCTAATGTGGAATTTTGTTTTTGTTTTTGGGATTGGGGTATGGGCTTTCCAGACGGGAGATGTTGTATTGTAGATGGCGGAGTAGAATCTCGATGTGATGAATGACTGAATGAATGGCTTGGTAGGTAATCTTCGTTAGGTTAGGTTGGGTTGGATCTTGGGTTTTAGATATAGATGGTATAGATGATTGTTGGCGTTGGCGTTGGCGTTGGCGTTGGTGTTGGTGTGGGTATTGGTGTGGGGGTGGGTATTGATAGTGTGGATGTTGAGATTGAGGTTAAGATGAGATAAGATAGAGCGGATTTGGAAGGGAATGTTATGATGTGGTGATGTTGTATGTATTGATATTTAGGTCTGTTAGGTAGGTTAGGTATTGATTAATGGATTGTATGAGTAGAAAGAAGGGGGGGGTTGATGGAGTTTATTAGTTTATTAGTTTATTAGTTTATTAGTTTATTAGTTTATTAGTTTATTAGTTTATTAGTTTATTAGTTTATTAGTTTATTAGTTTA
>PQXL01000245.1:0-56329 GCA_004916875.1 Botrytis galanthina
CTCAACTCAACTCAACTCTCAACTCAACTCAACTCAACTCAACTCAACTCAACTCAACTCAACTCAACTCAACTCAACTCAACTCAACTCAACTCAACTCAACTCAACTCAGCACACCCCACCAAAAAAACATCCGCAATCAAAATCAATTTCCCTCGCCCCCTCTTTCCCGCGCTGTTTCCCCCCTTTTGACTCCACCCACCCACTACCCACTATGGTGCTAAAGATATGGTATGGTATGGATAGTGGAGGATGGAGGATGGAGAATGGATGGATAGATGGAGGGGAGGGAAGCAGTGGAAGAGAAGAAGTCGGTTAAGGCGGGATTCGGAACGGGTGGATGGACGGGATGGGATGGGATGGGATAGATCGAGATCGTAGAGAACATAATAATAGCATACCTAGTAGTCTCTTTGGATCGGAAACTCACATCCAAATACAGCAACCAACAGAAATATATCAATAATAGAGGAGTCATTTCATTATAATTTTACATCGCTTGCATAATACATTGCCTGAAATCAAATAGCTAAAATCATGACCAAACACATCCCCATCGAATTCATCAAAAAATCAAAATCTTATCTATATTCCTTAATCTCATCATACGTATACATACATGCGAAAAGAAAGCGCTAGTATTGCATTGGAATTGAGGATCTCAAAGATTCATTGTAAAATTCATTTCAGGAATTGAGGTTGGTTGAAAGGTGGGTATTTTCGGACTATTTGATCATAGGGATTTTGAGAGAGATTTTTTGAGTTTAGTTTCCTGGGTTCTTGGCGACGAATTCAACACCCTTTGCGATGTTCTGTGAGAAAGATGTGTTAGTATTAAATCCAAATAAAATAGATATAAACCTCAGTATCATAGGAAAACGAACCTTCTTCAAATCGGCCAAGCATGCCTCCAACAACTTCTCCTCAGCAGCATCAACCTTTCCGACTTCCAAGATCTTTTGAACACCATCTGGTCCCAACTCAACCTTGCTAGCGAAGAAATCAACACCTTGGTCCTTGTACAATGGGCTGTCAACGAAAGTTGGCTCAACAACACCCTTCTCTCCTTGGGAAGCCTTCAACAAAGATTCGGCCATACGGGCACCAGCCATAGCCATGGAGAGGGTAGCGGATCCAGCACCGTCCTTAGCTTGAACAACTTCATCACCACCGAATTGAACACGCTTGAGGAGGTTCTCGTTACCGACGAGATCTGGGTGGGAAGATTGAGAGAAGAGAGGAACAATGGTAACACCAGAGTGTCCACCAACAACAACAATGTTCTCATCGGCTGGGTCGGACTTCTTGATCTCACTAACGAATCTGCTAGCTCTAACAACATCCAAAGTGGTAACACCGAAAAGTCTCTTTGGGTTGTAAACTCCCTTGGCCTTGAAGATCTCGGCAACGATTGGAACGGTTGAGTTAACTGGGTTGGAGATAACGAGGATGTTGGCGTTTGGTGCAGACTCAGCAGCAGCCTTTGCGAGATCGCGAACGATGGATGCGTTGGTGTTGAAGAGATCATCACGAGTCATACCAGGTTTACGTGGAACACCAGCTGGGATCAAGACGATTTCAGCATCTTTGAGAGCAGAGGCGAGACCAGCTGGGGTTGGCTCATATCCGGTAACCTTGGACTTGGTGTTGATGTGGGAAATATCAGCTGCGACACCTATTTATCCAATTGAACATCCTATTAGCATAACTGTACATCCAATCCCCTTCTTCTTGACTGCATCTCCTCAACAATATACACATCCAAGAAATTTCGACGAACCTGGACCTCCACGGATATCGTACAAAGCCAAATCAGTAACGCGGGGGTTCAACTTGAGGAGAAGGGACAATGGCTGTCCAATTCCTCCAGCAGCACCGAGGACGGTAACCTTGGAGAGCTGTATTGTATATTAAATTAGTTGGGATTCACAAAATGACGGAGCCAAGCCAATGAGTTGAAACAAAAACATCAGACGAGAAAACATTAACTTACATCTCTAGCAGAAGCAGAGAAAGCTCTGGTTTGGACTGCTCCAGTCAATGCTCTTCTTGCGGCGAACATGATGTGAAATATATTATTATTTGATGAGGGGGTGGGAAAGGAGAAAGGAAGAAAGAATGTTGGTGTGGATTAAATATTTGATGAGGGACAAAAAAGACTTTCGGTGGAGAGGAATCTTTTCGTTTCGTGTACGGTTCCTTCATACAAGCTGGTGTTTGTGTTGACCAAGGTTTCCGGCTGGTTCCCGATCGTTGAAACTAAACCTAATCGGGAAAGGTTGCATGATTTTGATATATCACGTGTGGAGGGTGGACCGAGGTCGGCATTTGAAAGAAGTTGGGTTATTTTCGGAGGATCGCAAGAGAAGATGTACAAGGAAGCAATCTCTTGAACATAGAGAGCTATGAGAGATATGATATGAGAGCCATGAGAGCCATGAGAGCTATGAGAGCTATGAGAGCTATGAGAGCTATGAGAGCTATGAGAGCTATGAGACTTGGAGAGCTTGGAGAGCTTGTCGTCGTCATCATCAATCGATTGAGATGACGCTCCGCTGGCCCTCCGGGGGCCACTGCCGTGGAGGCAGACTATTTTCAGAAAGATCACATATGCGTTCTGATATTAGCACCGGTGCGTTTGGCTAACCCTGATTTCAGAACATAGTTCTATCTCCATACAAAGGTGGATAATGTTTTGCTACTCGAAAGGCATTCATTCATTCATTGAGAGTGGCCAGGTTAAAAGTCTTGGCCTTATCGATTACAAACTTATCACATCTTCTGTCTTCTGTCTTCTACGAAGCCATATACTTCCCATAGTTGGGAACAAGCTTACTTGCTCTATAATCAGACCAATCTCCAAGGTGGATGAAAGGGTATCATGCCGACAGTTCTGGTTTCTCTTAAATTACGATACTTGCTCAAACACAATCCAGGGAGTTGGCTTGAGATTCTCTCGGCTAGCTTTAGATATTGATCAATTGCGTCCCGAAGTCCTTCCGAATTCCATGTATACCCGAGCTTCTAGCCGCTCACCCGAAATATATATCCCACTCACCACTTGACCCAGCAACAATTCTTTACTTTGAGCAAGTGCTTCAATCTCAAGACTCAGTGGTCTGATTGGCACGCTTGAGAAGTTATGTCGTTGATCAAATTCTACTCTTGGTTCGGATAAAATGGAGGAAACGTGGGGGATCACAGGTGGGGTTATACAAGAATAGTAATATTTACAACTTTGAATATCAGCCTAAATGCAAAGATCTTGACTTGAATTACATAAAATGTATAACCATATAAAGTTGAGCTTCGAGACGTGCGAACTTTCTCTTTATTCTTGTGACTGAAAGTTTTTGCAATAGGGAACTTTTTGTTTGCACTCTTTTATAGTCGTACAAGCTACCAAGCTGCTTCTCTTCTGTTTACAGCATGTCTAACGGCATCCTTCGCGTAAAAGGCGACCTAATCGTCGACAACTCTGGTAAATCAGTCATCCTTCGTGGAGCGGGTCTAGGAGGATGGATGAACATGGAGAACTTCATCACCGGCTTTCCAGCCCAAGAACATCAACATCGAGCTGCTATGTTAAAAGTCCTTGGCAAGGAGAAATACGAGTTCTTCTTTGATAAATTCCTAGAATATTTCTTCATGGAAGATGATGCCAAATTCTTTGCTAGCCTGGGTTTGAATTGTTTACGCTTGCCATTCAATTATCGTTATTTTGAAGATGACATGAATCCTAGAGTTTTGAAAGAAAGTGGGTTCAAACATCTGGATCGTGTTGTTGATCTTGTAAGTGTATCTCAAACCTCTATGTCTACATATATTAACACATATAGTGCGCCAAACATAAAATCTATACAATCCTCGACATGCATACTGTCCCTGGTTCGCAAAACCCAGAATGGCATTCCGATAATCCATCAAACTATGCATCTTTTTGGGACCACAAAGATCATCAAGATCGTACAATATGGCTGTGGTCGCAAATTGCCGCCCGCTACCGCGACAACCAATGGGTAGCAGGCTATAACCCCATCAACGAGCCCTGCGATCCCCAACACCATCGTCTCCCAGAATTCTACACCCGTTTCGAATCTGAAATTCGCCAAATAGACCCCAATCACATTCTCTGGCTAGACGGAAATACCTTCGCCATGGAATGGAAATACTTCAACACTATTCTTCCCAACTGCGCCTACTCACTACACGACTACTCATCCATGGGTTTTCCGACCGGCACCCCCTTCACCAATTCCCCCGCCCAAATCGACCAACTCGAATCGAGTTTCCTACGTAAATGCAAATTCATGCATACCCACTCCGTCCCCAGTTGGAACGGCGAATTCGGTCCCGTCTACGCCGACCCATCCCTCGAACCCAACGCCTCGGAAATAAACGCCCAGCGCTACTCTCTCCTAGGCGCCCAACTACAAATCTACGATAAATACCAAATCCCCTGGAGCATCTGGCTCTACAAAGATCTCGGTCTCCAAGGCATGGTAACCACATCTCCCTCCTCCCCATACAACTCCCTCATATCCTCCTTCGTTGAAAAGAAACGCGCTCTCCAGCTCGATCTATGGGGACCCCCCGCCTCCGAATCATTAGATAAAGCATTAGACCCGCTCGTAAAGTGGATCGAAGAAAATGCCCCAAAGTCCCAAGATGAATACCCGACAAACTGGGGTATTCAAAGACAGATTTTGAGAGCAGTGGTACAAACGTACGCTGTGAAGACTTTCTCGGATGAGTTTGCGGAGCTTTTTAGAGGGCTGGATGAAAATGAATTGGATGCCTTGGCGAGTAGTTGGAAATTCGAGAATTGCATGCGCAGAGAGGGTTTGAATAAGGTGTTGAGTGATTTCGCGAAAGTGAGGAGGAGAGCTGAGGGAGAGTAAAGAGTTTTTGTGATATAGTGCTGTCCGCCGTATAGTAGGCTGGCCCGATATTCATTTTGATTGCTTTGTCACTGTTATGATGTATTGCTTGTTTCGAAAGCGAAGCTCGCTTTCCTCAACCTCGTATGATCAAATCAAAGATGAATCAAGAACTAGCGTTCCCACCTCTACTACCCCACTTCCTCTACCTCTCTACAGTCCACTAGGATGTAAACAGAGCTTCAAAGTGGAAAAGATGTATATGCAATAAAAGCGATGAGACCGCCCTACTAGACGACTGGCTGTGAACTTATCGATCATACCACTTCATTATAAAATTAGAACAGAATCAATCATCTTTCATGTCGACAATCAAGCATTAGAAAAACATCTATCATACGCTTGAACTATCCCAAATATCCTCAAAACCACGCTATTTATACACAATACGCTGATCTCTTCTCAAAGAACAAGAAATAAAGACATATAGCTATTCACCAAACCCAGCCCTTTAGGAAAATCTGCCTAATCATCAGAGATTGTACCCCTCTGCTCTTTCTTTTCCTTTACGAGAAGTAAATACCATCTCCAGCTCAATAGTGGGAGCCTCGCCTGCCCTGTTATCTTCATTGTCATCCGTATCAGCATGGCCATCATTATCTATGTTATCTTCTTCATCGTGTACATTATCCTCATCATTGTTCTCCGTCTTGTCAATAAGGGACTGGTATTCCTCATCCGATTCAATAGCATCAATATTCGATCCTTCACTATTGTCCTCCCTGAACTCATCTCCCCCCTCATGATCTTCCGTCTCGCTAACAAGAGGCTCAAACCCCTCGATTGTTTCCGCAACTTCCACATCCGACCCTTCGCTACTACTCTTCTCACACTCCTCTCCTTCCCCATCCTTCTTCATCTCATTCCCACTCGATCCATTACCACTATCCTCTTCGCTAATAACCTCATCAATTGGCGTCTCATCATTCATCGTCGCACCAATCGCTTCACCCGTTAAAAGATCAATCGCCCCCCCAACATCACTCTCACTAACAAGCAAAGCCAAAAAGGCTCTCCGGGGCGGAACACCCGTTAACACCACAACCTGGTGCAGATCATTCTCCGGATCCACAAGCATATTCCTCATATCTTCCTGTTCGAGCGGATTTTCATCTCGCAGCACTGCAGCCGCACGATCAACATTACCAGCAGTAGCGTTGAGAAGATTAACAGCTTCAACACGCGACGCCCCCAAGTCTCCAAGTCTCTGCATGATCTCTGCAGGAATTGGTTCCTGGTATACACAATCCTCGTTTTGCTCTCGACAGTTAGGCATGCCGCCTTGCGTGGTTTCATTACTATCAGTGGTATTAATACTAGTCTCGCATTGAGAAGCTTTGGAAGCAATGTGATTCTTAACCCTCAAGACATCTATCTTCTCAGCAATACTACCCCCATTTCCCCCGGCACCGCTTCTTGAAGATTCCCCACGTGTTTCACCACGAAATGTTTGACCATGTTGAGGCGCTGGGAACAAATTCGGAAGCGGAGCCAAGATTAGTGAAGATCTTCTACGAGATAACTGAGTATCAGAAGAGTTTCTCGAGATATCTGCACCCGTCTCACTAGCATTTCTATCACGCCTAAAATTCTCACTCGGAGCTGCTGCAAAAGGCCAATCATCCAAGACTCCCGCACCCCCTGCCGTAACTGAACTGGCCTTGCCAGCATCTGAAGATACTTCACCCGCGTTAGGGGAAGAATCATCCTGTCGCTTCTGTTCGCCTTCTCTATTATACCAAGTATCAAAGATTTCCCGCACGCGACGTGCCCTTAATAAGTGATTGTTTGCGCGTACAACTAAGTTGGGACAGGCAAAGGTATCGCGCGGTTCGTTGCTCATACCTATCATTTCCAAACTGTTCTGTACGTATTGACGGATATCGTTTACTTCTTCGGCGGTAAGCTGCGCCTCGAAGCTGTGCTTAGAACTCGGGGCGCCATGTATGATAGCGTTGCGCTTGAACCAGATTTCCTCTTTAAGAGCAAGAAACTTCCATAAGATATCTAAAAGCTCATTTCTAAAACGCCGTTGCGTCTCATGTTCCGTCTCATTTTCTTCCTCTTGTCTTTCAAGTCTTTGTCTTGAAGCCTGCTCAGGCTCCGAAGGCTTCGAAGACTCAGTGCCTTCAGCATGCTCAACATTTGCTGCATTTTCTCTTTCCTCCGAAGTATCCGAATCAACCTCTCGAACCGTTTCAACGGTCTCGGCTCCCTCTTCTGAAAGGTTGACGACTCGTCGAGGAGTTTCATTTTCTATAAATTCATCTTTATCTCGACTTTGCTCATCCCCCTCTTCTGAAAGGTTGACGACTCGTCGGGGAGTTTCATCTTCTACAGGTTCATCTTTATCTCGATTTTGCCCATCCCCCATTCCAGAAACACCACTGTCATCTCGATGATGTCTTTGCAATCTGTCTCCTGTGCCAGGCATGGCATTTCTCGTCGCCGGTGGAGCAGGTCCCGCTATTGCCCCTTCACTTTCTGGACGGTTTCTTAACAATCGCGCAAATCTCAGTCTGTTTCTTGTAAAAAATCTAGTCTCGTTCTCATCTCCACTTCCTCCTCGCAGCTGAGTTTTATTCGTCAAGTAAACCATTGTAGGGCCGTAGGGCTTGGGGTTAGACGGTGAACCACGAAAGAACTGGCTTTGAGCAATTCTTGCCAGATTCCCTCTCCTTTGAGTGATTCCCATTGCAAGCTTTACCTCCAGAATAAAATTAGTTATCAGCCGGTAGCTTGTCTCTGCATTGAGCCTGTTCTCTTCCTTTTGGATTTTATCTTCAGATCCCAACTCATGAGTATCGGTCGGTTTCGATTCTTTGATATGACTGCTGGAGTGATGCTCCTTGGTGCAGTCTTGAGAAAGTAGTCCTTCAATAGAAGGTGAATATGGTTTCAACCCTCTTATATTTGCCGCGATTACGAGGTGAGGCTTAGACTCCGGTCGAGAATACCGGTGTGCATTCCTCGAATGTGGACATTCGCCCGCTACGATAAGTGCAGGGTACCGCTCATGTTTCTTAATCTTGTCTTCCGAAGATTTTCTCTCTTTCCTGCTTTCCTGTTTTTCCATTGTTTCCAGTAGCCTCTTGAATTCATCGCTCATTCCTTCGCTGCCCTCGTACTCATCACTATCTTCGACCTCTTTGTTTCGGTGTTTTTTCTTGTATTTGTCGTAAACCTTTTCCATGATAGACTTTAGAGGAATTCCAACTATAGCACGCAGTTTATCGCGTTTGTGAGTGGCCTTTGATGATTTTGATGGTCTGTTAATCGGAAGACTTTCAGACGTATTTCTAATCTCTCCCCTAACTTTCATATCACTCACTTCAAGGCCAGTGTACGAATATGTAGAATTATTGCTGGTGTCAAGATTTTTTGTGGAGTTGTAATGGTATTCTGATTTAGATTCGGTGCTTGAGATATCAAGGCGATGGCCTTGGGTTGACTCTTCAGGATTGAGCTTGACGATAGATTCGATAGAAGGATCATTACTTCGAATGCCGCGTCTTGTACCAATTCGACAGATACCACTCAGGTACCTCAAGTCCACTGTCGGATCATACTCAGGAAACGGTTCCGCAGCAAAGTTAGAACCACCATAACCAAGATCTATATCATTCTGAAAGTTGTGACGGGGGATTCTGTCGGCAATTCTCTCTAAGTATTGTTTGAAAATGTTTCTGTTTGGATTATCTCCTCCACGAAGATGAGGAAGACATTCTGAAATAATCGAAGTTGTTTCTTTGGCATCCGCTGCGAACGGAGCATTGTAAGAAGTCTCGAAACTTGTGACGCTCCCGAGGCCAGATGAGGCTAACTGCTCCAGGCTTGCCTTCGATGGAATGCTTTCTGAAATGAAAGAAGTCACTGCTTCACTGTCCGACCTAGATTCCACTTTTAAGGTAGGGCTTTCCGCCACGGCAAGCCTTTGCAAAGCCCCACGTAGCTCGGTTTGAACCCATGGCCATTCAAGAATCGTACCAGAGTTTTCGTTTTGCAAAGGATGTGAACATGACCTTTTCTTGGTATCTTGTCGTTCCGTTTCAACTTGTTCTACCCAGTCTTTTACCACGTCAAAGCAATCCGGGGTTAGTTTTATATATATGGAAACTCCACCTTCATCTGAATCACTAGAGGAGTTAGTGGCTTCTATAGGCTCATCTTTCAAAGTGGTTTTCATGTGTGTAGGTATTTGGTAGTTGAAATGCTTAGCATTGGCCAGCATCTGCATCTTCTTCATTTGGTGATATTGCATCGTTTGGTCATCAGTTGTTGGATGTTCTTTAGCAGCAGCTCCCATGCTCTGAGGTATCAGTGGTTGCTGCATCTGTTGTTGAGATTGCTTATTGAGCTCTTCGGATAGTTCGGAGAGGGCTGTTTTCACATGAGGCTCTTCCCCAGAGCCATCCTTTGATGTCGAATCCGAACTGGATTCTTGCGCTGATGTTGAGGGTTCATCACGATCTCCACGTAGCTTAATACCACATAATCGAAGTCCGATTGAAGCATATTGCGCAATTTTTGCATCAGCTTTGCTACAGGAAGTTGGATTGGCATTTGAAATTTCCGTAGGGTGTAATTGTCGAGTTGAATATCCATTGAATATGCGAGGGCGAGGAATGTAGTGGAGTAGTTCATCGTGCTATCGATACAGTATTAGTGAGTATTCTAAGCTCAGTAATGGGTCATTTCATCAAATTTGACTTCAGCTGAGACAAAATCTGGACCAAAAAACACTTACATTCACCAATCCACGCACGTAAGAGCTACTATCTGGTAGGAACCGAGACGTACCCACTGAAACAGGACAACCTTCGAAATTCCCCAGGTTACAGGCAAAATCTCTCAAAATACCCTTCAGTGTTTCGTCAATCAATGGTATATATCCTGCTTCTTCAAAATTTAGCTCAATATTGATGAATTTCCAAGGATGAAGTTTGTGTCTTCTTAGCACTATCTTAAGATTGTTGGATACAGATTGCTGAAGTTTTGCATTAGAGAGCTTGCTATGGCTTATTGTCTTCCTTAGAGCATGAATTGCTCTCGAAATGGACGAAGAGGCGAATGTAAGATGGATAATGATCTCTGATAATTTGGGTTCCGCCAATAAAGCACGAACGGCTGATAGGGCTGGGTTGGGTCGAAAAACCATATTGAATGAATGTTTTAATCTTTGCTATAATGTTTTTGCAATAATGACAGTGATAATAAAGTAACTTTCTAGGTATGCAAAGTAAATAAATGTTCGTGAATATTGAACGAGCGTAACGATTGTGTGAATGACAATGATAATGAACAGGTTTGTGCTTTGCAGTATTAACATGAGAAGCCTACCTCTTTTCGCCGTTCGTTCTTACCCTAGTTGTCACTCAAGTAGTGATGAAAACTTGGAAGAAATCATACCTTCGCTCCTTCGTAATCCAGAGATCCTCTCAACAAACGATTCCTGGAATATGATATCAGTAAGGACATCGTGAAAGATCTGCTATATGATTACAGAACTTGTACGGTTGCCATCAATCCAAATTTGCGAATGCGGAGTAATAAAGGCACCAATAAGCTCACCTTGCTGTCAAGTCCCCAAGACGACTTGAGCTCAGCGTAAGCATATACGATGGACTGTTCGTTTTTCTTTTCGGTCTTCGTAATGGATCACAGAAACACATCATAGCTATCAGAACTTGCAAATACTGATTTTTTACCTCATACACTAGCTTATAACCAGCAGATATCATCATACCAAGATAGTTTTAGGCAAATACCCATCATAACGATCCTTTTAAGCAACAATCCTTAACATTTGTTTTTAAGCCCATCTTAGTTGAGCTGAAACCCAGTCATCGCATCCCATCATTCGCTAGTTTTTTTTTACCCCCGTACTCCTAAATAAAGCCATAGCTAGAAGCGAAAATCAAAGACCGTCCGCGCGTCGTGGAAAACCATTATTCTGAAAACTCTGTCATATCCGTAAACGCCGCCCTAGAAGAAAGTGAATAAAATGAATATCTTACAAAAATACAATGTAGATAGTGGTTTGATGAGCAGCAAGGCTGAACAGATAGGCGTCTAGGCGGAAGGAAGCACAGAAGTTTCGGTCGAAGTAGCTTCGGTCAAGGTAGCTTCGGTCGGGACAGCTTCTGTTGGGGTAACTCCGGCAGGAGGAAGAATAGCAGAAGAAACTTCAGCAGCCGGGGCATCAACATCCATTTTAGAAGATTCCATCTCAGGAGCTTCTTGATACTTTTCAGACTCCTCGTCATTGCTGGTCTCTGTATCCGCGGGACGTTCATTCTTGACAGCAATTTCCTCTGCAGCATCATCTCTTTCGGTACCAACGTTGAGTTCGTCATCCTGAGCTGCACTGCCTTCGGTGAGTTCATCACCCTTTTCACCACTCAAATTTTCAGCTTTGACATCCTTCATGGCCTCATCTTCTTTCAAAGATCCAGTCTCTTCAGAGTTTTCATCCTTCACGCTGTTGAAACCCTTCTCCGCTTCATCTTTTTCGTAGGTCTCCAATGCACGAGCGACTTGTAACCTCATATGACGCTCCCATCTTGGCATTACTTCACCGCCAACTTGAGCCCCACTGAGAACCTGCAAATAATCTCTGCGCATAAGCAAGTAAACTTCGTCGGTCTTGTTGTTCATACTCTCCTCAACTCGTCTACACATCTTATCAAGACTCTTTTTGACTTCATCGCAACTTTCTTTGAACATAGAGTTGCGTTTTTGATCAATAGAAGCGCGCATATGGTCTTTCATGCGCATATACATGCCAGCTCCTTGAAATGATATTAGCACCAAAATTAATGGAAAGCAAGATTTTAACATACCCCTTTCACTAGCACAGTATTGATAAGACGGTGCCAAGTTCTTAGCAATTACAGGCACAAATTCTCGATTGGCATCACGTTGAAGATTGTTAATAGCTTCAACCATTTCCGTGGTTAAGATCGAGAAAGTTGCTTCGTAAGTTCGAAGTTGTTGAGACAGCATTGACAAGCCAGCAATTCCAGAACCATTCTTGCGGCTTCTACTCTCAACTGCCTGATGAAACTTTTTCAGGATCAGATTGGCGTTTGTAGTGAAAGTACGTAATACAGAGGGAAGTCGACGGGAAAAATTCTTCTCCCAATGGCTTGCCAGATATTTCATGATTGGCTCCGTCAAGTCGCTATTGAAATCATATGTACCTTGGGCCGTTAGTTTTGCATTGTTCTGAAAGCCATAAGATAGGGTCTTACCACTCTTGTTTCCATAAACACCATCTCTACGAGTAACAGCTAGTATCGTTAGCGTGGTAATAGTATTCATCTGAAGAGCAATTACCCTTGTATGTCTGGAAGTGCAAACCGCCAGCTGCGCGATCCATTTTGTTGACAGGGGAGCCCCATTTCGCAACAATTCCAGGGGCTTGATCCGCAGCCAAAGGGATTACTTCGCTGAACTTTTGGTAAATATTCTCGGTCAGGGCGTCTTTCATTTCCAAAACACACTTTCCTACGGCCTTATCAAGACTTTCCTCTAACTCCTTGACATTTTTTTGAAGCCAGCGCGCCTCGGCGGCCTTTTGCGAATCTGAGAGATTAATATTGGTTCCATCATTGTTGGACCATAAAGACAAGGACAACACAAGCTGGAGAAGAGAATTCAGAAATCTACGGCAAGCAGCACTTCGACCAGCTTCGGTGAGTTTCTTGCAGTGCGATTGAAGTTGTGGGATCTAAAGAATCAATTATCAGTTGTTCATAAATTTGAGGGCTACCCAGTCAAAGTACCTCGGTTTCCTGGACATTACGAAAGCCCGGAATTTTGGCGTCCTTTTTCAATCTTCCATTCAACTGCTGATAGGCTCTGCTACTAACGCAAAATACTGGAAGACTGCGAGCTACGGCGTCATAATCTCTGATGTCCTCATCGGGGTTGAAATTTTCGGCATCTTCCTCTTCAGCATTTTCCATGTCGAGTTCCTTGATACCAGTCGCAAAGTCTTGCTGAATAGCGGTCTTTGAATAATTGTTGCGACCATCAATACAGATGGCTCTCATTCTGGTGTCAATTTCTTTTCTTTCCACATCGAACCCTTTCGATTCATTTTTGACATCTTTGATTGCAAGTTCAATCGCAACTTTTTCCTTACGGGCTTTCTTTTTGGTGTCCTTGAGCTCGTCAATCTTTTGTTCAATATCTTCAATTGTCAAAGGTTCGCCTCTGTCGAGGTCTTCTTCCTCAACCTCGGTCTCATTATCAGAAACTTCATCTTGTACTTCCCGGTCCTCATCCTCATCGTCATCGATGAAATCATCGTCATCATCTTCGGATTCAGATTTCTTCGACTTCTTACGCGAAGTCTTTGGTGAAGAAGATCGCTTTCGCTTGGGAGATTTCTCAGGCTTAGCTTTGGGAGCGTAAACGGTCTTACCCGCATCTAAGTCTCTTCTCAGATCATCCCAAATATCTAGGCTCTCGTCTGCATCGTGATAGATATCATTATACACAGCCATGCTCTCTTTTAATTCTGCAATTTTTGCGTTAAGTTTATCAACTTGCTTGTCGATTTGATCAATCTTTGCGTAATCTTCTGTCATTACGTCCTCAAGACCCAAAGAATCTGAAGCTTCAAGAACAGAAATATCGTCAGTCTTGGAGCATATGAACGTAATTCTCGAGAATTGCTATTTAATGATTAGCATCTGCGAGTCGAAAATATTTGTCACATTTTCTTACCCCATCATACTTGAGTTGGCGCTTAAACGATTCTCCCAAGAGAGACTTCGCAGCTTTATCGTCAACTGCACGATTTATAGGCGCACAAACCCATAGACCTGTTATCTTATTAGACAAGTGTTACAAAGGAAGCCAGGAAACTGAAGTAATACCGGTGCATTGTTTCATGTAGCCAGCTGCCACAGCGGCGCGAGCTGCGTTTGAGTCGTGGACACCAGGCAAGTCGACAATAACAGCCCCACTAATAATCAATAAGCTTTTTGAAATAACGCATAATCAAGGTCCAGGTACTCACGTAGAGAGAGCATCGGCTTTTACAAAAATCCTCACGACTTTGATCAAGGGCCAAAATTCCATAGTCTTCTTCTCTTTCTTCTTCTCACTATTTTTGCCTTTCTCTTTGGTAGACTTTTCTTTGCTGTCAACGTAACGTTGAAGTTCCTTGTAGAAGAATTCTGGAGACGACTTCTCAATGGTCTTGGTAGCTCCGAGAACTTTGCGAACATCGAATTCGGCTAGAAGCTCTTCAACAGTTGATTTTGCTAGCATTTCATGCGTTCTGTTCGGGTAGACTAATTTACAGGTTTAGAAAGTGAATAGCATAGGGTGACTTATTTTTACATACCCGCCTTGATCTTAGCATATGCAATTCCAGCTTCGGTTTCTGCATTAGAGCAATCTCGTGATACCTGATAAGAAGTTAGGGACATCATTTAGCAACAGTTAGTTCCTTCCTTACATTGCCAGAAACATCAATCAACTCGTTCAGAGAAAGTTCAAGGTCTTTCTCCCAGTCAGATTCTTGGATGAACTCAATCTCTGCTCGATATTTCTTGTTCGGGTCATCGATAGAGTTCCATGACATTTCTGTAACAACGGCGGTGCAAGCGCGCATACTAGAGATTTGTAAGCATTTCAATTCCTCAACTGAACAGGAAACATACCAATTGGTAGGCACTAGGCGTTCCTCATCAAGCATGGCATTGATTATACTACTCTTGCCTGCACCCGTGTTTCCAACGACGCCGATAATTGTTGGTGTATCAACAACTTGAGCTTGTAAAGTTTCTGCGAACATGATTAGGATGGAAAAAGCTATATTCTGGTACCACTTACCGATTTGTTGCAGCCAATGGCTTGTGTCTTGGTTTCCCTGAGCTTCCGGTACTCGAAGATGCTTCTTTAAACCATTGAGGAAATCATTTGTTTTCTTTACCTCTTCTTCCAAAACTTCTGGTGAACTATCATCCATGAGTTTCTGGAGTCTAAGCTTTGCGAGTTCGACAGTTTGTGGTTCTGGTTCTGGGCTTCCATTTTCACCTTCGGTCGCCAAGTCGTAATCCGCGGGGTCTATCAAGGTTTGATCTTCGGCCATGGAGGCTCGAGGGCTGCTGGCTGAAAGATTGGGACTTCCTGGAAGGGGCTTGGTATCAACGGCATGTTCAGGCAAGGAAGGGCCATAATCTGATATGGGAAGATTTGACTTTTGGGCATCCTTTGTCGAATAGTACTCGCGGGTTTGAGCCGGCATTTTATCCCAGGTCTTGCGCAGGGAAGAGTCAATTTCAGCTACTTTGTAGTTAGCATAAGCTGGTATTGGACTTTTGAATCTAGAGCAAAAGTTACCAGGCGTTGCGCTTGAGCTTATGTAGTTTCCACGATGTATTTCAGCAAAGGACTCGAAACCTAAGAGGTGATTCGGCACAGAAGTATTGCCTGATGGGGGTGTATTGATGGCATTTTTTTGCGCTTTCGCTTCCCAAAATTCGCGCGATGCGGGAGTCAACACAGTCCATGACTTCTTCAAAGCAGTCTCAATTGCAGCTGTTCGAGATTAACCTAGGAATATATAGATTTGACCAGACCATGACTTACCAGGTGTACCTTCAGATGCCCAATAGTTTTCACGATGAGTGTCAGCGAACAATTTATAACCAGAGGTAGGTTCTGGCGTAGGAATACTTAATTGACTTGATCCTGATCCTAAAGTTGTAGGAGTTGAAACTTGTCCAACATCAGGCAACGAGCGAGAAATAGCAGGCGTCTTGAAGGGGCTGGGAGAGATAGTTGAGACAACTGGCTCTGCCTTTACCGTAGCCGGCGTCGGTTCAGGGTTGGGCTTGAATATTGTCGGTGTTTCAGAAGCGGAGTGCATGCGATTTTGTGTTGCACCATCGATTGATTGTAATGGCATTCGTCTGGTGTCAGAGACATTGTCTTCCGAGGCAGCTTTCGTACTCCAAAAAATGATAATATCATCATTAAAATGGTTAATTTGTTGCATCTGACTTGTCAAAGACACCATGCTATGACCTTGGTGCAGTAAAACCATAACCCCGCATTTCTTGTGAAATGCTTTTTGTACTTTCGCAACAGTGTGCTTGCCTTTAACCTTGAACCAATGCAAATTTTCGGAATCCAAATTTGAGACATTCTTATCAGGCTCAAGTACTGCGTACAAACGGATCAATCAGCAACTTAGACATTTAGCAAACAGCAATATAAGTAGTGACCTACCAGCTGCCCAAAATTCGCCCGGTTCTCTTCCAGCTTTAGGTGCCACTGCCAAAGCTTTTTCATGGAACGCGCGATGTAACGCGAGCCCATGCTCCTCCATTGTGAGAAGTTTTTGATGGCGGGTAGTGTGGATCGATGAACTTTTGACAATGTCTTGTCTTGTCTTACGTTGCGGGGTAGCTGGTATCTGGGGTTAGGTCGATGAGGAGGGATCAATCGATGCGAGATACGAGATTGACCTTAACCTTTCATGTCAACGTGGAAACCGATCCGTAAGCAATAAAATCTAAGAGTGCGTGAAGACGGATTAAAATCTGATTTTGATGAAGGGTATAATTGAGAAAGAATTAAATTGAGTGCAAGTCCCAATCCCAATCCAAATCTTGTGAGTTTGTTTCATTAAGATTTTGTCTTTGATAAGGTTTACGCGACGTGACGTGAACGCGTCAGATGAGGGGCAAGCAAATGAAACTAGCAAGGATTGTTGACTGCGTAATCACGTGATACCAACAATAACGACTTCATCCCTTGAGCCGCGTTTGTTCTGCGTTTCCTTTATCATCTCGGCTTCCCGCCTTTAGTAGTTCTCGAACCCCTCTTCATAATCATCCCGCCTCCCTAGGCTTGATTTTGCAATTGAAGAATCAGCTGAGCACGCGATATCAAACGCGTTGATATTCGAGGTACCGTGAAAACGGGTTGGAAATCATTTTTAATCACTAAAACCATATCGTAGATTTCACCCCATCTATATTTTAAAGTCTCTTCCACTAGCAACCACAGTTTCGATCAATTCAAGATGCCGCCAAAGAGGAAAGCTGCTAGTGGCAACAAATCCGATGCTAGCTCCTCAAAGGTTGCCAAATCAAGCTCAAACGCAAACCCCAACTCCGATGCACAATCCAAAACGGTAAACAAAGAGCGAAGCGTCAAATTTTCAAATCCTGATACTGTGAGAAATCCGTACAACGATGGCAATACTTATATCCATCTTAAAACTAGACTGACTTTTCCAGTTATCTAAGAAACCTGCATATGTTATTCTTGATTGGCAGTCCACAGATTATGCTAACAACGATGATGATGAAGACGATGAAGATGAGACTGAAGATGAAGGCAATAATGAGAAGAATGGCGAGGAGAACGATAACGATGGCCAATTTGCACCCAATGCCTGGGATGGCAAAGGCAAATCGGCAAAGGAGAAAGATTTGGATCTTCCGGAGCCAGGAGAGGAACTTGGTGAAAAATGGTGCACCAGGGTATCCGATATAGGCTTTCCAATATCTGAAGATGGGATGAAGCTTGCTCAAAAATTTGATGGAGAACAGGACAAAAGACACCCAAATTCTGCTGCTGGATATGTGTTCAACGATTTTACCGGTTATGGATTCTCAGAGGCCATAGAAAACTTTGTGAGTTGTAGATTTTGGCATGAATGTTTATTTAATGCTGAGGCTGATGCCTTGTTCTTGTGCAGCTGAAAGATTTCGATCGGGATATTCATAAGAAGACAGTCAGCCCCTTTACAAAATGGTCTTGTATTGAAGCTTTGGCAATTTTCTTCAAAGCTGGTGATACAGAAATGTGGATGAGTATGTTTATCTTCTCTGTCTCCTTTCGAGAATTTGTATCATTCTTCTCATCTCCTCTTTCCATTTCGTTTTCTTCTCCTCGATGATTAGTTTCTTCACGATCAAGCTAGCCGAATATGTCGATTAGATGTGGATGATGCGGATGGTTTGAGAGAAATTTGCGAGATGATGGCAACGATGATGCTTACATCTTTTGAAATGCTTTCGGAACATAATCTTTTCACCACAGATTCCGAAATCAAGAACATCCCCATCATTTGCCTTATCTTTCTAGAATTCTTCGACAATACCGCCACAGATCTTGACTTGAATTGCCAGTGCGAAATCCTTCGGCTATGTGATGAAGCGGGGATCGATCTGGCAAAGTATGTAAGGAAGCAAGTGCAGTTTTCCGAGAAAAAGTTTAATGATTGGAGGGACCAATACAAATCAAAGAAAGAAGATTTCGCAGAGGCAGATGACGGAAATGGGTACAAGTTTTGGGCAGAAAAAAAGAAATGGAAACCAGAGGATGACGTGAAGCTAAATCCTAAATGGGATCAAATGGAGAGACAATGGTTCAGATGGGACTGGAAACTCGAGGTACATAGACAATATTCGCCCACATTCTTGAACATGATAGAATCCTCTACTAACCATTACCGAACAGTACAAAGAATTTAAGAAGAATCATCCAGGGGGTGACTACTATACGCACAAACGTGGGGCTGCATGGGAACTTGATGAACATTTACATGAGCTGTATTCCGAGACTTCGAGTGACTTGGACTGAACACCGGTGAGCCAAGATTTTACAAAGGTATAAGTTCAAGATATGATGTCAATTACCAGTTTAAATGCGTCCGATTTTAGAAGTCATTTTTGTACTCATTTCCATTAAATCAAGTAGCGTAATCCACCACATATCATAATTTACAGGCAAACAGCAGGTATCATATTTTATTGCTGCATCCGTCGCCCGGAAGAAGCAAAAGTTCGTAAATTTTGTCCATGGTTTTTGGTGGAAGTAGAAAGGAGTTGCACTAAAATTTCGAAGCCGCCAATTGGTTTGAAGGAAATGGTGTATGGACGAGAAGCTCACAAGCATTACTACATTATCGCCGACTAGGAGGAATGACACAGTGCGTCACACAAGGAATTAGTCATACCATACTTCTTATCCGTCGAGCAATGCCCAGTGCAAACGACCCAGGCAATGCGCGGTGGCTTGCATACGGTCAAAGCCGCCAGCAAATAGGGCCTGCAACTCACATTTCTCACAGGCAGAAGATTAAGAGATACCCTTGTATATCCAAATACCTCGCCTGTGTATTGGCTGGCAGTCTGCAAATACTATTCTCAATACGCGTCAGGGTTAACCTTTCTTTTTACAAGGCAACACTGCTTTAAACTCTCTTGTCGGAGATATAAATAAGTTCGTTTTTCTCTGGGCAATCAAGAACTTCTAATTCAAAACGACAACAACAGCAATTCAAATGCCTCCCAAAGATAAGATCGTAATCGACATATCCAGTGACTCTGATGCCGATGTCACAACTGGCAGTTCCAAGAGTGCGGAGAGCAAGTTGTCTCTCGCGGAATTACCAGCTGCAAAGCCATCTGGCAATCTTCAGATGGGAGACTTCAAGTACTCAAATTCTGACACGGTAAACCTGTCCTCATCTGGTGGAAGTTTGTGACTAATACAAAGCACCCTTTCCAGTTATCCAGAAAACCAAATTATCGCACCCTCACTTGGAGTCAAGACCAGACAACCAAATTTCGGCTCAACTCTGAACCTAGCACTGGAAATCAAATAGCGCAACTAGCCTCCACAAGTGGCGGTATGGTTTCCACTTCTGGATTCCTTGTTTCTAAGAATGGAATCAAACTCGCAGATAACCTGCTCAAAGAACAACAAAAGCGAGAACAAGATGATGATCATGACTGGTCTGGAAGTGGCATTTCTGAAATTATGCTGAATATGGTATATGAGAACTCCCATCAGCCCTTCCGCAATAGTTGATTAAGCACAATCTAATGTTAGCCTTTCTTACAGATGAGGGATTTTGATCGGGATATTTTCCAGAAAACTGTCAGTCCATATAACAAATGGGCATATATTGAGGGACTTGCATCCTTCTTGACTTTTGGAGACTTGATTAATTGGGCTAGTATGCTTCAATCTCTTTCCCTGGCTAGCCTTTTGCGGATCGGTACTGATTGATCAATCATTAGTGTGCGACGATAGCTCCCGCCTCGAAGCTATAGTTAACGAGTTTGGCACTATGCTTCTGACTTCTCTCGAAATACTTTCCGAGCACAATCTTTTCGCCCCAAATTCTACGGTGAAGAACATCCCCGTCATCTTGCTGCTTATCTTCAAGTTTTTGAAAGCATGGGAAGAGCTAGGCTACGAGATCGGATGGCCGTGCGAGGTAGTCCGTCTCTGTGACGAAGCGGGCATAGACTTGGTACAAGCTATCCAATATACGAGCGAGAAGATCAACATACAAGAAGGAAAAGTCCATACTTGGAGAAAGGAGTACCAGAAGAAACAAACTGATTGTCTTTTCGCCCAATCTCAGCCTTTCAATGGAAACGGGTACGCGTACTGGGCTAGCAAGCAGGATTGGCAACCAAAGCAAGATGGTTTGCACTTGGTCAAAGAATCTTACCAGCCTGATGATCTCGCAAATTACGGTCAAGAGGAGGACGGAAGAAGAAAATGGTTTCGCTGGGATTGGAAAATGGAGGTAGGTCATGCTACTTGTAGTCGTTGGAAAAGTGGGAGATGTTACTGACCGATATTCTCTTTAGTACTCAGAGTTCAAGACAAAATATCGTGGCGGTAGCCGTTATGTTTTGAACAGAAAGGTTAGAAGATGGTAAGGACTTGTTTGCTTGGATGGCTGGGTGAATGATACGGTTGGAACACTCGATCAATTGAGTTGAGAATTTTTCTTAGATGCCTGATGGCTTTGAGCATCATAATCTGTATCGGTAGACTTTCATAAGGTAACAGCTTATTTACCGGTTGCTTTCTCCACGTTTTTACGCGAAGATCGTTGAAGTTCCTGCTTGAATCGCTTTAATTCCTCCTTTCCGAATCAGCCTTATTCGGAAAATACCGCTATTCTCCAGCTCTACAGTCATGCTCAAAGTTATTTTAATGTCCATTTCGACTCTGAGGATTTGTTTCCCACTTTTAATTCACTTCTAAATATCTCGAACATTGAGTAGTCAATATCCAACTCACGTTTGAACACTCTTGGTCGCCAATAACCGCTTACACATCTTTGCCCATACTTCTTGTGGTGATCCAGGATTCCAATGTGCTTGAAACGGCTCGGTTAAGCGAGGCTTCTAAAAGCCTACCAATAAGCGCACACTATACAGCTACCAGCAGAGCATGGCTCGGCACGCATTTCGTGGTGGTACAAAAGATCTTGTAATGCACCTACACCGTTCAGAATGGTACACACTTCCGGGGCTGCCTAGCGTGAGTCATGCATGGCGTTCATTGCATTGCTAGTCGCTGCACGACTGGTAATTAGATAGTCTAGGCAACAGTTGTTTAGGCGGCTTAGTTGCATGGTTTCTAAAATTTGTTTGATCTCGCCCAAGAAGCGTAGCGTGATATCCGATGATGTGTATGTCTCTTCGTGGATATGTAATGTTCGGAGAAAAGTCTTCTCCGGGCTGGTAACTTTATTTCAGACGTCGCGATTTCTTGAAAATTTCCTCGTCCCGTATAGGCTGATGCATTAGCTGAGTCCAGAACCTTCTCTAGATCGATGCAGTCTTATTCGCCATGAAGAATCTGCTCAAGTTTCTCTAATTTGACTTTTTCGTTCGCGTCCCTTTGTATATCCCTGTTGTTCTTCTGGCACACCTGGATCCTTCAAACAATAGCGAGTTTCGGATAGCGATTTCGTTCGTTTATACTCATTCCACCGTGTCTGCTACTCTTCCAATCTCGCTTAGCAAAACATTTTTTCTCGATATTACGACCGTGGATCTCAGACGTGCGGTTTACAGATTGACGGGCGAATCACATCTGATACATGAGCTCTTGCAATGTTAATAGGTCATTTACAAAGGTACATGATACTAGGTTCAAAAGTCACGTCATTGCAACAGATACAGACACAAAAGAAGGCCCAAAGAAGATGGATATTATATTGTAGTCATGCATTGCATCTTGCCGTTGATGGTAATCCTAATTTAATTACAGGCAATCCGCTAAGGTGAGAAAGCGGTAAGATCCACCTGTGCGGTTGGTAGATTTACTTGCAATTCCAATTCATTCAAGGTTGCAAGCATCTGCTGCGCATATCTTCTCAGGGGGTCTGTCGGACTACTTGTAATAAGAATGGATTGCCACAAGTCTCGCAACTTTCCTATCTTGACGCGAAGCCAGTCCCGAGTGAATTGATTCATACGTATGGCCCATTGTCGAACTCCTTCATCCCAGAGGGCTACAATGTCCAGATATTGAGGGGCTAGACTAGTGTTCAATGCGTTCTGAAATTGAACAAATATTTCGTGCATATCAGTAACTATAGAACGGAGACTCTTATCAATTGCCGGCTGTCTGAAATAGCTCATGACTGCAAGTACCTGAAAGAATATTAGTTTAGTGTTTCCACGTCGAGGAACAGATTTAATACATCACGAATTGCCGAGAGCGCAGCGTTACCGTTTTTTTGGGTTGCGATGCCATATCCATTCTCTTTCCATGTTACATCAGCAATGGGAGATTTTAGACTCCATAACTAGATTTCATTCAAATTTGTCAGCGCGATTATAAGGAATTGAGAGTTTAAAATTACCCTTGATTTTAGTGCATTTCCGGCAGCATCCATCAAACGGATGTTCTTCGTGTTGTCTTTTGCGCCCAAGCAGTGCATGAGATCTGCATCAGTTCGACCCCTTAAGCCCTCAGTTGCCCTATCCCAAGTGTGATACGGTTTTTGGAAATATTCAGCCAATATATCGGGATCCATGAGCGTTCTCTGGGTCCTATATTCAGGTATGGTGACGCCTCCAGTGACAACTTTAGGTAAGATACCATGGACCATAAACTCTATCAATCTAGATGGTGTCTGCAGTTCAAAAATATGTTCAACTAAAATTATATTTGTCAGTTTTTCTTCATGACTATAAGCAAGGATTGCATTTTGACTTACCAACCCAAGCTGGTGTGTCCTCAGGGTCAGCAGTTGGGGCATAAGATGCATCAGTGCAATCTTCAGGATTGTTCAAGCTATATCTGTCTACATTGCGAGTGATTTCAACGAATGTCTGACCGTTCTGGCCACTTGGATATGAAAAGGACCAGATGATAATTAGCCGTGGATCTCCATGCACATCAGTCCCAAGATTTATAGAATAATCTCTTGGAGACCCATCTCGTTTCCCTAGTTGATGGAGTGTTTTATCATTTCCTGAGAAATTAGGGTTATTTCTACTAGGCTCACAGGAATCTATTGGATTCCCGCTTGTTTGAGAAGCAGCGTAATCGTACTTTGAGTTTGGGTCGGTGTAGAAGAAATCTGGGTCCAAGCATGGAATAGTAAAAATAGCACATTCTTCAGTCAACAATCCGCTACCATTCGTCGAGGCAACACCAATCACGTTGTTGAGCTTTTCTGCGTTGCATGGGACCTGCTCGGCTTGTAAGAGTTTGGAAATTCGTCTGAATCCTCTATCGGCGAGGAGAAAATCTCTGAGTGGTGTGAGACCAAGATTGTGCAACCCTAAGGATTGCATGGTGAGTTCCCCTGAGACATGTGAGCATTATTTTGCATGTCTTTGAATCGTCAAATTTAATGGATGTAACTTACAGAGTTCACGTTGTGCCCTAAGCATATTATTCCCATCTATAGGATCATTGAGTAGTGTATAAAGGAGTAAAACCATTGTCTCCACTGAGCTAAAGCCTTTTTTGCTTCTTGACTTAAGGTTGAATACAGAGGAGCTCAAGTCCAAGCCATCCCCGTTTTCATTTGAAGCGAGGAATGCAGGACATTCTTCCTTATATGATCCTACGAAATCATTTGCTGCGTCTTGGTATTTCTTCAGTAGCGCACTGATCACTACCTGTGACTTATCATAAGAGTAGTCCCCCTCACAACACGTCACCATGGCTCCTCCATTCTCCTGACATGGGGACGGATCTTCCACTAGAAAACGAAGCTATCAGCATGTATCCAAATGAACGGAAAAATTCTAGGGAAAGCATATTTTGACTAACTTGCAACTCTAATCTGACCGATAGGGCAACCGGATTGACACCATCCACGAGATCGCCCTGGTGGTGTTGGACCATAATTTTTATAAAGGTTGCATTCGCCCCAGCTGCCGTTACCAGTCCCAGTATTACTACAATAAACACGACTTTGATATATCAAAGGTGCATCTTGCAATCTGAACGGAACTGGTTCCAATCCGCAGTAAGTAGCACCACTTCCTCTAATTGAATCTGCAACCCTAACATTGTAGTTTTCTGTGGGACAACCGTTAGAATCTACAGGAACTCTTGATTTGGTATCACACTGCCCAGGCTTTCCATTCCATATACTTTGACTATACAGCTTCATAGACGGTGTATTAGTTGTGCAGCAAATTTGCTCGTAGCCACCTTTTTTTCGAGTATTGCAGAAGTTATTAATGCTGCCAACTTCAACATATCCTTCATTTAGATCGGTACAACTGTTTGTATTATCAGCATTACATTTCCCGTTGTTGAAAAAGAAATGTGCACAAGTAGGCATGGTCTGTTCTGTGGGACAACAAAATTTACGGAGTAAAGATGTTGAGCCACAATAAGTCGAGTCTTGTATGTCTTCGCCTTCTGTGTGCCCGGATTTGCCATCTCCCTCGCCAATCGCGCGTTTAATAGGAAGGAAATTGTCACCAAGGGATTCGCAACCAGAGCCGCAATCTGACCATCGACACTGTCGATATGGCACATTTGTTATTAAAGTTGTTGATGGCTGATCCGCATCTTCAGTCGTGCTCTTGACTGATTTGATCGAGTAAGAAGTACGTGAGCTACTGTTTGTTGCTATGACGATAGCCTTGGAGGAATTGAGATCTGCAGAATCTTGGCTCAATGCCCAAACCATGATTCCGCCGAGACATTGGCTTCGTGCAAAATCTAATTTTTGTTGATAGGTTTCTGCATCATCATATGCCACCCATTGATCATCCCATGTAATTATTTTGACGGCCGCATCAACGTAGTGTATTGGTGTCAACCCATTTTCTTTAATCCGGTCTGCGATCTCCGCATTTGAAAGTGTTCCGATCGAATTGGTGCATCGGCCTGCATTTCCACCAGATGAGAAACGACAGCCTGGTGCGGAGCAACTCGGATCCAGCATTGTAAATGATCTTGCATAAAAAGCAAGCCCGAGATTTACCTTACTGGGGTTTATATGATTTCTCCAAAGCAAATCGAGGGCAGTGGTAATTTCTGTGAGGTTTGTGTGTGCTATTTTGCTACGTAAGTTGATGAATGCACAGAATATTTGAAATCTTACCGTTGAGAAAATTTCCGGCCCATCTGCTGTTCTTATCCCATAGTCCATGCATATCGTAGGCTTGAATTCAATGTCAGCACTTTCAATCAAACCTGGGGTCATGTAGTCATTACGCACTCATGATGTTGAAGAAGTCTACACTCTTCTGTAGCTTTTCAAGGTCAAAATATTGCAGATACCAATATGACGCGGGTAATGTAATCGAAACACCGCCCCTACCCATAGGAGTGAGGTGGCTTTTTAAATTTGCGATGAAGGATGGAAAGTTGCGAAAATCCACAGGTCTTCCATTTCTATCATCCGCCACGGGGTATTCCCAATCGATGTCCACTCCATCGAAGTTGTATGTTGACATGAAAGATGTCAAAGAAGTAAAAAACTTCTTCTGATTTTCCAAAGACGCTGCTAGATCACTTAATGTGGTGGCTGTCAATCCAGCGTCGCTAAAAGTCCATCCTCCAATAGCTATGAAAACTTGTAGATCAGGCTGCAGCAGTTTGTGCATCGTGACCTGCTTATATAGTGCAACGTCGCTAGGGTCTCCGGGAACGATGCTGAACGTAATAGGGTCAATGGATGCAAATGCAAAGTTGATGTGTGTGTAAATCCCAAGTGGTATCATATCTGGTGTAAACGGTTGACAGACTTTTCGATTTGCCCATCCCTCGTAACTACATGTCCGTTAGACAGATTCGCTTTTTACTATTTGAGGAATGGAATGGTTTGATACATACTAGCCGACAGTACGCCGAGCGGTGGAGCCAGAAGAGCTGCATGATGGACGTGTAATGGTTTTGTTGCCGCAAAACTCTTCTGTGAGTCCGCAAAATCCCCATCTACAACATGTTAGCGAGCTGACAATCCAATATACCTCGAAGTAAAGATCTGTCTTACTTGCTACAGCAGACATTCAATGGGCATTTTTCGATTTCAGAATACCCAAAAGCACCATAGCCAGGATCGCATTCGGACTTTTGATCACAGTTCGCCACACAGACCTCAGGAGCACAATCTATTGACAACATCAGTAAAGCAAATGAATGAGAATTAAAACTTGACTTACAGACTGGACCAAGACCACAAAACCCAAACTTCGAACAACATCCTTTACCAGAAGGGCAAGGATTGTTAACATCACAGCCAAGCTTGTAATCACACGTAGACAAGCAATTCTTTCCACAATGATCATCGCCAGTACCACAAAACCCGAACTCGCTACAACATCCAGTAGCACAGAGGCTTGTAGCACTGCATTCTTGCGCCATTGCTGTCGAAATTAAGAGCGCCAAAAGTGCAATAATCATCAATTGCCATTGCTTTCGATTGAGTTGGATAAGAGGTAGCTCCATACTGAGCACTGCACTGAGAGAAGGTACAGGCCACTGGCAGTCTCCGTATAAATATCAGTGAAGGCCCAAATTTTGGGAATCTTTGAAAGCTGGACAAAACAAAATTCGAATAATGGGAGAAACAGTAAATGACCTTTGTGTATCTATAGATCTAAAAGCGATCAATAGAGATTTGTGCAAGGTTTAGTTAGTGTTGATGAAAGGTATTCAGAGAAGCCAGAAGTGATTATGAGAGGAACTTCTAGTGATGTTAGCATGTGTGAAATCTCATTCGTGTTGATTCACTTTCTGATAAAAACATACTCGAGGTGCAAATTTTGTCCAAGCTTCATTCTAATTTCACAATTTCCAACATGCAGCAATCTCGGTAGTGCAAATTTTCACTAGGTACTTGGAGGTTTTAGTCTTAGGGCTGTCCATTATTCTGCAACAGTATATCAGACGAACACATATTGGCCAATGCCTGGGACATCTCTAATCTTATTATGGCATATTTGTGTACCTGGAGAGGTGTAAATTGTTCTTGATAGCTATGCAATAACGGTGAAACTCTGGAATCATCTCGAAATAAATTTTGACACTTTGATTGATTTCAAGCTACTGGGCGAATGAGGTACTAGGGTAACTTAAAATCAGCATATTTGATCATATCTTTGTTGATTTATTATCCCTCTAGCTTTTAGATTAAGACTTCAACGCCATAAACTTGGTCAACACTCCCTTTTTCTGCTCGCTTTACAACCTTTTTCTCATTCGATCTACTACCTACAGACATCCCCATAATGGCATCAATGATAGCTAAAGGATTGAAAATGCAAAGCATTTTCTTTATGAATCTCCTCATACTTATGATGATCAACATAACTGTCGTCTATTCATCAACAGCATTGTCTCAGAATGAACCACTTTCTCATTCTCATCATGAGAGACATCACCGGAGAATTGTTAATCGCGATGACAGCATCGATGAGCTTGCAGGTCTAGCTAATTCAAAAACAATCCTATTCGAGGGCATGAATGCCATTGTGCTTGCAAATCGCCTTAGACTACAAAATCCTCAAAGAAATAGGTACGAACTCAGAAATTCATCTGAAATTCTAGGCAATCTTGGAAAAGCACCACCACTATCTTACGGGCAGGACAACAATTTTTCGAACACCAGTCGAAATTTGGACGAAAATTCATCGAGTGATCACAAGACTGTTGGTTCTCCAAATGGAAGCTATGCATACACTCTCCCCAAGGAACTTGTGACAGCTGCTCGTATCATGGCGGAACTGAATCCACAACAAGCATCTATACCGCAGTTACCAACCAGCTCAATGTCAATATCTGGAACTAATGATACAAACGTTATGGCTCAGGCGTTAGCGTATCCTGATGGCTTACATGGATGGGCCCCGAGCATACTTCCCTCACTCTACAAAGCACAGAAACCTGCACAACACACAAACATCAAACGAGAAAGCTCGAGTTTCTGGATGAGAAATATCAAGCAAAATGGGCAGAGTCCATTTGCCCCGACGGGCTATCAAGTGTGGAGAAACGTTATGGACTATGGTGCTGCAGGTATGTGACAGTCTTTGGCTTTATGCTGCCTCATTTCACTAATAAATTTTATAGGTGATGGTTTGACGGACGATACCGCAGCAATCAATTCAGCAATATCAGATGGTGGAAGATGCGGTATCCATTGTGGATCTAGCACAATTTATCCTGCCACTGTTTTCTTTCCACCTGGCACTTATCTTGTCAGCTCTCCAATTATTCAATACTACAACACCGAGATACTGGGAGATGTAAGGTGATGTCTTCTTATAATTGACATCAATAGCTAATCATCTTTAGCCTACCGATCTGCCAATTATTATTGCTGCATCAAGTTTTGTTGGACTTGGTGTTATTACGTCTGACGTCTACATTGGAACTACGGAAGGCTGGTAAGTTAGCGTTTCTAACGTCTCTGAAAACTCTACTGACCTAGGCCCAAGGTATCTAAATACGAATAACTTCCTCAGAAGTATCAAGAACTTCATCATGGATATAACTCGTACCCAACTGAATGCTCAGGTCTGCGCTATACATTGGCAGGTTGCCCAGGGAACATCACTGGAAAACATTCATTTCGTCATGTCGTCGGAGGAGGGTTCGACTCAGCAAGGAGTAAAATAATGCATTCTTGTTTAGCTACTAATACTAACAAGATCCCACAGATATATATGGAAAATGGTTCTGGAGGCTGGCTATCTGATTTAACATTTGTCGGTGGCATGTTCGGGTAAGTGATCAACTGCACAATATTTACAATTATCTGACCAATTCAGTGCATATTTTGGCAACCAACAGTTTACGTCGCGAAATCTGGCTTTTGACGGCTGCAAGACTGCTTTACAAATCTCATGGGACTGGGCCTGGACCATGCAAGGAATAAGTAAGTTTTGATCCCCTGATTTGGCTCGCTTATCTGTTGCCCCACAGAGAACCAAACTAAAATAGTCATCATTATCAACTATGACAGCTCCTGATCTCTTGCCTGAGAATTTATACTAATCTCAGGATTTAAAAGACATCAAAAACTGTGGAACTGGAATTAATATCGTTGGAGAGGTATGTTTAGTTATCCATTACCATTCTGAATATTTTACTGATCAATCAAATAGGCAGGAGGCTCTCTAGGAACATCCAAAAATGTTGGATCCTTGACCTTACTAGATCTTGTCATCGAGAACACACCAATTGGAATCGAAACCTCTCTTTTTTCCACGAATTCAACCTCATTATTGATCGAAAACGCCTATCTTTACAATGTTCCAAAGGCCGTCACAAACAATCAAAATGCCCATACGTTACTAGCTGGCAGCTTCGATGTCACTACCATTGATTCGTGGGGATTTGGTATGATGACCAATGCTTCTGGTGTTGGGACTTTTGCTAGTGCTCAGAAGATGTCACTAATGTCTCGGTCGGCATCATTGGTTGACCAAAGTGGAAATCAAACCACTCCATCGCCAAAGTTCTTCACAAGGCGCAGACCAGTCTATACTGATATAGGTTTCAGTCAAATTATCGATGTGACAATTTATGGGGCTGTAGGAGATGGACAAACAGACAATTCAGTACGTGTTCAATTTTTCAATTCTTTCGGGCGGTCGACTTTTACGCTCCTCTGGCCACATCGTTGTGGTTGATACGAGGTTTATATGACCCAATATTCCCATGAATATGACTGACATTCTTCTTCCTAGGCTGCCTTAAACTCTGTTTTTGCCTTAGCGGCCAACATGTCCTCGATAGTTTTCATACCTTTCGGAGTGTACAAGATCTTCGACACAGTGCACATACCAGTCGGGTCGAGAATCGTTGGACAGGCTTGGAGCCAAATTATGGCCACTGGAGACAAATTTCAAGACATAAATAATCCTAGAGTTGCCGTACAAGTGGGAAATTCCGGGGATATAGGTGTCATAGAAATTCAAGACATGATGTTCACCGTTTCCGGTCCAACTGCCGGTGCGATATTGGTTGAATGGAATGTTCATGAGATTATCCAGGGATCTGTGGGCATGTGGGGTACGTGCGTCTACTATGTTTTCTTTTTTTATACTAACTTCTTCAGATACTCACATTCGCATTGGCGGTGCAATTGGCAGTGATCTTCAACTAGCAGATTGTCCAATTTTATCAGCAGATATCAATTCTCAATGCGTGGCGGCATCACTCTTGTTTCATATGACGCCAAAATCATCAGGATACATCGAGAACTCGTGGATGTGGGTTGCAGATCATGACATGGATGTCGTCACCCAAGATCCCATCGATGTCTATTCAGGTCGTGGACTTTTAATCGAAAGTCAAGGACCAACCTGGCTATACGGCACCGCAGTTGAACATAACGTTTTATATCAATATCAGGTTTCCGGGGCGAAGGACATATTTATGGGTGTAATTCAAACAGAGTCACCATATTTTCAAGTCGCCCCCGCTGCACCAGATCCTTTTACTTCAGGTCTGGGTCTCTTTGCCAATGACCCAACTTTTAGTGACTGCAAGCCAGATTCTCTGAGCTGTGCAGTTTCATGGGCTATTAGAATAGTTGACTCGGTCAGTATCTATGTCTTGGGTGCGGGCTTGTACAGTTGGTTTCAGCAATATGAACAAACCTGTCTTGCTACCGAAAGTTGCCAAGACCGAATCTTTAGTGTAGAGCAGAGTACAGAGATCTGGGTTTACAATCTAATCACAAAGGGCTCAACGGAAATGGTCAGTCCAGTCAATGGAGTGGCCACGATGTCCTTGCCCAATCAAGGTGGTACCGTAGCTTCACTACTAGCTTGGCTTGAGGGGGCAGATCAAACTATCGGGATTCGAAACTTCACCGGTTTTCAACTCTACAAAGAAGACTTTGTTTCTACTTTGGAACTGCCCAATATTTGCGTTACAGCTTTGACAGCTAGCATCCACTGTAACAGTCTCCTAGCTACTTACACAACACCGCAATGGGCCGGCTCTTTAGAGAATGATACGCTCACTGATTCTGTTTGTGATCCTGGATGTGGTTCCTCTCTTGCTTTCTACTTCAAGACAGTTAGTTCTTCATGTGCGGGCTACAATATTACGGGTGCCCCTCCAGCGATGCTAGGTGGATTTATTTGGCAAGGTTACAACGAGACTTGCTTGAAAGATCCCGCGAGTGGACATTATTGCAATGGTAAGACTCGCTCTGATCCCCATTTACCACTTCTTATCGAAATTAACAAATTGCCACAGACTTGATTCTAGACTTCACGCTGGTTTCCGATGTTTCCGAAATGCCTCGGGATGAAATGTGTTCGACATGCTACACACAGCGTCTCAAAACGATGCAGTCATCTCAATATTCAGCTTACGCCGGAACATACTCATCAATTCTAGCTTATGTTGCCGAAGCTTGCAGCTTAGGATCTCCAACAGATATTTTGCCTCCACTGATCGAGGAAACACCATCTCAGGCTTCTCCTTGTGTATCGGAAAATTACTATACAACAAGCGCTGGAGACACATGCGACATAATCTCACTAGCTCATAATGTATCCTCTGCGTCTCTTTTTATTGGAAATGCAGCCATCACAGATTGCGCCAAGATCATCCCTGTAACGAAACTATGTCTTCCCATACAATGTCAACACACATACACCCTCCAGCCCAACGATACATGCGGATCTCTGGAATCAAACTATAATCTTGGACCATTTGGTCTGCGCGGCTTCAACCCCTGGATAACTTTTGATTGTACTGGACTCCAACAGAGCTCCACCGTATACGGTACCATTCTATGTCTTTCGCCACCAGGTGGAATTTATAATCCATCAACAGTAACCAGCGGGCACAACACGAATCCATTTAACAACGATCCATACTCTACTTCTCGTCAAGATCCCCCTGTGAATTCTACTGTCGCCAATGGAACTACCCTCAACTGTGGCGTGTGGTACACAGCAGCCCCTGGTGACGATTGCCCGATTCTCTGTATCTTCTTCGGTCTCACCGCGGGACTACTGATGCAGATCAACCCTTCATTACCAAGTCAAAACTGCAGCTCTGGTATTATGGCCAACATCACATACTGTATATCTCCTATTTGGGCCTGGGATACGACACCAATAGAATCTGACACTATAGATGCAGCGGCATACGCTGAGGCCTCTGCTGCAGCCTCTATTTCTTGGTTAGCTTCTTGGTCCGCAGCTCAAAGTGCAGCTCAGACCGCTATGGAGAGTTCTGTACCAACGAGCTCCCAACTTCAGAATGTTACAGCCACGTTGAGCTCTAGCTATGCGACGACTTCAACTTAGAACTAGATATCAGTGGAGCAAAAGGTTGTGATTTGGCATGAGAATAAAATCGTTGGCAACTTCGCGTAATTTTTCTAGATTCATTGTGATTCATATGGAGAACCCCTTCAGAAATCTGTGTGTCGATATTAGCTTTCTCACCAGAAGCTGACGCAATGTAGTAAGGCATTAAATAATTCAAAGTACCTCTTCCACTCAGAGCTCCTCATCACATGCATATCTGCAACAATACTTACTTGGTGCCTTACAGCTCTCATAAACCCCGTCCTCCTCGTGATACTTCAGTCCCAACTTAGAAGTTCAATGGGTTTTGAGTATGTAACAGTTGTTCGAATTTCGCGTGATCCATGTGACGATATTCTGTGATTAAAATTACGCCAAAACTACTCTCAAAGGTCTTAGTGACCAGTTCTCTATGAATGAAAGCCGTGAAAACCCATTGTCACATTTAACTGTTTTTTGTTTAGCTAGGAAGCGAGGTCACAGAATGCTGCAAATTTAAACTATTTAGTCGTATATGTGCCGTGCCATTATCTTGTACATCATTAGATTCCTTAGATGACTGATTTAACTTTCAGAAGATCGATCTAGCAGATTTAAGAACTCAACAATATATACATTTCTAGTGTTAATAATCCAATACCAGTTACTTCCCTATGAATCTTCAAAGTTTTGGTTTCTGTCGATTTTCAACTTCATCATTTGCAATTGGTTCAATTGGGTAGATATCCTGGAGTCTAATTTCTAATGTCTAACGTCTAATTTGATGCCTAACAGCAAATCTAAGTCCGAAGTTCAAATTAAAGGGTGCACTGTCGCTTTAGGCTGAGTAAAGTCACTTGCAACACGACATTGATCATGGGGCAAACATTTGGCTGGAATATTTTATATTTCTTTCAGAAAATTTGAATTGACGGCATTATGATAAGGTCCCGAAGATTTGAAGAAAGGTAACATTCATTAGAACCGCTATACACCAAATGACCCCTGCCACCAACTATCAACTGCGAAACTCATAGGTGTCAAATGGCCAATGAGTACCCTTCTTCAATAGAACCAAAGGGCCATGGTATCTTCCCATCTCAGTCGCAACATCCCAGATCTGGTCGGGTTTTTCCTGTGCATATTCCCAAAATCGCTTCATGCAATAAATTTCTTCCTTGCGCGCAGCATAAAACCAGGTGAATGCTGCAGCAGCTGCAACTCTTAATCTGCCATCAAATAATGTGCTTTTATCCTTTTCAGATGAAAATTTGAGATCAAAAGTCGTGTCGTATGCCCATATCCACGGAGTGGTTGAGCTACTTTTGAATGAAGCTATTACCTCTGGCGTGACTAGAAGGAATGTATTTTGTAGAATTTGCTGATGGGATTCGGTCCTCGCTTTAAACACGTCTCGAAACGCTCTATAATTTGTTAACAAAAGGGGTCAAGTTTTGGTTCTTAAATTCATACCTGTAAATGCTTTCACTATCATTTTCATCAACGAATTCATCTTGCCAAACCAATTTACTCGTCTGATTTATCTGCTCGCCACCTACTAGCGATGAAATACCGATACGCAATGCATTTTCAAAGCTTTTGCGAAACTTTTCCCAATCTTCCTTACTACAATTAGTTCTTGCATCTTTGAAGATCACAAATCCCCAAGAAGGCTGCAAATCGATAGCAGTAAGAGGCACTGATCGATCAATCAATCTCTCTACCCATGCGCATGGCTTTCCACCATCGTCTGCGGCTTTTTGTATCGAAGCTTTCATAGCTTCATTCCCCAGCTTCCCCAAAGAGCTAGCCCGAAGACACGCAGCTGTCAGAACAGCGTCTTCATGTGGCGTCAGAATTGCAACTTCAGCATCGATGTTAGCCAATTGGTCTTCAAGTGGCCATGTCATCTTGCTTGCGGCCAGAGCCTCTGAATTATCCCAAATATGATATCCATATTGAATCAATCGACATTCATCCATCGTCAAAGATTCTGGAGTCTGAAGGACCTTCTTCTCAAATTCATCGGGAGACATTCCAGTAATCTCAAGACAGTTCGAAAGCTGAGTTGTGGGATCAACAAGTCCAAGGATAATGCGTCTTTCCTCATCCGTGATTTGGTCTGGAGTCTGGATCGCTTTTCGCCACAGCTCTCTATCCCGTTCTGTTGGTAAAACCATGACGAAAACGAGAGTGCGTGAGCTTCGATCTTTGAAAAATTCTACGTAGTAAAGTTAGAAACTTGTTTGTTCCTCCACTAAAGTATATGAGCTAACCTTTGGCTTGAGTTTAGACCAAGATGGAGGTTTCGAATGGGAAATAAAATGGCGGTTGACCGAAATTTGATAGAGACGCAATGAAGTTGTTGAAGAAGTGATTGATATGGATCACCCAGGTCGGTATTTAAGATACTAAGTTTTTTGTCAATCTCAGAAATCCAGTACTAACAAACGGTGGCTGGTGTTATGAATTCACTATTATTCTTTGTACTGTACACAAGCTTTCAGTGGTGCACAACACCCCAAAGTGAATGAAGCGAACAATTTTTGGTGGGGTAAAAAAAATCATGTCACTCTGCTCTTGCACACAATGCTTGCGCTTGTTGAATCCCAACCATGAAACATCAAGAGCTAAAATTATTAGAGTGGTCTTGGATTAATCAGTAAGATTATTTATATTCATGTATTGATCTCAAAGCATAATTTATCTCTGTGTTATTTACGGTCGTTGTCCGATTGCATCCCTTGGTTGAGAACACTTCACAATTCGGATTGTATGTATATATGTGGTTCTAGCTCTGAGATCACATTCAAGGTACAATTCAACGCGGCGAATGCTACTTCCCATGCAAACAATATCTCATTATGAACTTCTTCATCAGAAGGCTGGCTGACGTGCTGAATATCGTGGCCAGCGCAAAGATCTGGCCGAGCCGGCTTTGTGGGAAGATTGATTATTCAATGTATCACCTGGAGGTGAACAAAAGATGAGTTCTCTTTAAGTCTTTCGGGATGATATCACATAAATGTCTATCATTGAGCCGGACACCAATACCTGAATATCTCTATCTGGTTTAAGCATTGTTACCTAAATGTCCGTACTTGAATCAATATCTCAACTCAGACTCGACTTTAGACAATATGACACTGCTCTAGGTCTCTCGCAATGCAACTATGTCTTCCCAGATCTCCCATGCCCTCCTTAGCTAGAGACTCAAATCCATCTCTGTCATGGCATCCCACATATGCAAACCCCGTGATCCGCTTAGATTCCTTCCCTTCGTCTACCCTCCCCCCCGTTTCTAACTCCTGGAAATCAGTATCTCTGAGTACTGTCACCCTACCCATTCCCGCTATAATGGCAATCGTATCACCATCACGAATCATGGGTGTAGCTACACCTGCAAAACCTTTATCTGTGACAAAGAACTTGCGCTTCCTAACAATCGGCAAAATTGCATCTTGAAACATCTTCTGTGCCTCACCATCCTGCTCTGGAATACGCCCCATCAATACTTCAAAGGCTCTGGGGTATGTGACGATCAACTCATGATCGGTATTGCGGATACCAATAATTGTACGCCAAAGAGGTTCACTTTTAGGTGCTTGGACAGTAATAAGGGCTTCGATCTCCTTGAATCGCGAGACGTAGTAATCACGATCCCCATCAATGAAAGAAATGATATGAGTGACGCGACCAAAACTGGCCATGTAGGCGCAGAGCGTAGTTTTGTCGGAGGAAACAGTAGCTCTGAAATCTTCAGGCCATTCCCAATCGTGGTTTGCACAGCTTGCACGCAAAAAAACTGGATTATGTTCGTCGTTGAAATCGGCCGAGATAGTAAAGTCTGGGACCCATGAGGGAAGGGGGGTTTTGAAATGGCGTGTTCGCCAAAGAAGACCAAGCAGTGCTAGGCCTTTTGGCTCGTGCTGTATGATGTAAGTCATCGTCGGTACAAATGTCCATTCTGGCTGCTTGTGGTAGTCAATGGGAATTGCGGCTCTAACCTCCTCGCTGAGCAAGCCGAGGATACCATATATCTTGTCACGCGGATCGGTAGAGCGCAAGTTCATTGTACCTTTCAAGACAGTTTCAAGACTGAGATACTCTTTTCGTATGTGGATAGTGCCACGAGAGTGCATGAGAAATCCATGGTAGGTGATTGGGACGCGTTTCATGAGCTCCATTCTTCTCCAAAACGTTTTCGCTTCGACAGAATCGTATTGAAAATGTCTCATGACAGATTGTCTGGCTCTCCATACTACTGGATTGAGATTGATGTCTTCGGCTATCTCTAGTACAGTATAGTACGGTAAATCCTGCAGGAATTTTTCTCCAAAAGCACTCCTCAGCCCTGTGATTACATCTTCTAGAGAAGTCTGTTCTGCTCCCACTGGTCTTGTATTAGCAGTCCGGATCCATTCAGGTCGAAAAGTCTCTACCACCGCATCGCGATATGCTCTCTTGTATTTATCTTCCATGATATTCCTATCGTCTGAGAAATGTGCCCATGCTGTGATGAATGGCAGCCATCTAGAATGAATATATCAGCAGTCGCTCGGCTAGTACTCTTGACTTTCTCAGAGATCTGGAAGTCTGTAGCAAAGGTGTCAAGCAAGTGCTCCAAAGTACAAATCTTCATAGGCATTCAGACCCTCATTTGATATCTTGGAAATAATAAATTACAATTGACTCACTCAACCCAGACATTTCCACATCCAAATAGAGGATTTTTCATTCTTCCATCCACGACTCTATGCTTTGCCTTGCCATGACGAACTCCTGCACCGTCCAAATCCGTGTAAACCAGGGTCGAAATAAGATCTCCATAAATTGGGCTTGAAAATCATACGTTTGCCAATATGCCTTGTCGAATCTTTCAACACTCCGCATTGCTTGTTCGCTGCCCTCTGCCTCCGGTCCGAGCCATATCAATACAGTGGTTGCGTCGGAATAGACTCGTCTCATAAGTGCAACCTGTGATGCACGTTCGTCAAGATCATCCTGATTAATACATAAAGCGTCAACCCAAAGAGTACGAGGTGCGGTAGGAAGACGGAGGTTACGCAAAGCATTGTCGAGATTTGGGCCAATGGCAACTAGGCGGTCACCGAGGTTAATGGTTTTGTCTGGTGTAATTGAGCCCCATACATATGAAAGAGCTTCAAAATCTGGGCTCGACTCCAGAGAAACGACATCGAGATGACTGCAGAGAGGATCATCGAAGTTGGCAGCTGGTTGAAGGGTCAGACGCCGGATCTGACACAGATCTGAGTCCAGAGGTGTATGTATAGTCATGATGAGTAGTTTGTGATGAATGTAACTTTGAGTTCGCGATGCTCTGGGTAATTCTTTAATTTGAAGTCGAAATTCAGATGGGAACTTAGTAACTTCGTCTCCGAGAACGGTAGGTCATGTTTGGCATCGATTTCAGCGTGGCGTTTGGTGGGAGCCAATAATAACTTACAGGTAAGTGTCTGGTGTCACATTTTCTGCAGCCTACTTTCATACAAGACAGAAAAAATCTAGAACTTAGAAGAGCTGAAATACATCCCGCTATTAATAGATCAGCACATATCCCACTTCCAGAAGTAGCAAACCCGTAAGGAACGATTTTGTGTGCTTCCGTAATGGCTTTAAAATTCGAACATCAACATTATCCAAGTCACAATTTTAGTTATATGCAACCCAGTTTAATTCGGCATAGTTTTGATTTATATATCTCCGCATAGTTCAAACTCGAGTGATCTCTGCTTTTCATTGCTATAGCCCATCGCCTAGCCATCAGACAAATGGATATTGCCATGCATGCTCCCCTTCAATGATTCATCCGGACAACATACCTGTTTCATTATCTGCTTTCTTTTTCTTGGACTTGAATATGTATTTGGCTCTTTTCAATTCGGAGCGTCATCTTACCATATATATTCTGAGCCAGGCATTCGGAAAAACAGAAAATGGCATTATCCAGTTGTTCTTCTAATGCGAAACTCGGTTTCCCTCTATGTCTTTACTAGTGTCAGACAGCGGGTGACGGTAAATTCGAGGGACTACACCACTTCTGCCGGATCAGTGACCCTTTCCCTTCTAGCTTCTTGTACACCGTTGACTTTACTTGGAGGGGTCACACTAGTTGTGATATAGTAATATTCATATGAACTAAGAAAATAAAAACTAGCTTGATTGAAAGAAGCTCCAGCAGTTTCTAGATACTTTTATTGAAATAATGTACTCGAGTGTTCACCGATATCTCTGGATTCCTTTAAGATTTCGCTTATTAAAAGTAAATGAGAACAGATTCAGGGGACATTCAGATGAGATCAGCTCTTCCCATTTTGCGATCAATTAGTGAATCTCGGATTAGCCCGGGGCTGGAACACAACTTGATGGATCTGGAATGTTTGTAACTATATTCGTGTTCGATCAAACTACTCTGCTGGAAGAGGAAAGGGCGGCTCCGATCTTAACCCGACTCGTGATTTCCTCAAACTCTAAAATGACATCACGGCTTGGTAAAAGAGCTGTGCAAAGCGGGGTAGCTGTCATCGTATGAAACTTTAACTGCCGTTGATCACCATCGAGAATCAGATTGGCTATAGCCCTACGTATAGCACGTAAGAAAGTGTAATTTAGACATTGGCAAAGAGAGGCATAATACTGGTATTCGAAGCTTCAGATCTTCGATGTGATAAATATAAGAAATTTCCCATACCCATCGCTTCGCAATGACTTATGTTTTGAATGACATATCCATTGATGTTTGGAAACCCTCAAACACTTCCTGTAACTACCAAGAAGAACTAAATGAAAATCCGCTAAATTTTCGACTCATACGAACGCAATGGCTGATACTCAAACTGGTACCAACGGCCACGCAGGTACACCTTATGAGGACGGGAGAAGCAGTGGGTTCCTCAGACTTTCTTGTGCTTCTTATGTTGACAATAAGATATAGACGGGAGCACTAGATTAACTATAGAAAAAAGTCGCCAGGAGGAACGAAATACAGATGGAACTTTGCTTTATGACTGGGACGGCGAGAATGACCCGAAAAATCCGTAAATGAGCCTCCCTCCTCTGAATGCACCGCAAAGGAAAGTACTGAAGAAGACAGATTTAATTGGTCTAAATTACTCAAATGGAGGCTAACTGTAGCTGTCCTTATTGTGTAAGTAAATATTAAACGATTGATGCTTCCTCTAACAGGCTCTCTGCAGGTCCATTCTTTTCGGCCTCCCAGCGGGTGCATACGGTGCGGGAAACGATGAGATGAGTGCTCTATTCAACGTCAGCAACTCCGGCTTCCCCTACTTATTCTTCGCTACAACTTCTTGGAATATTGGGGCTGCAATATTTCCCTTATTGTTTGTACCGTTGACGGAAACTTCAGGCCGTATGCCTGGATACTTTGGTGCATATATCATTTTCCTAATCTTTTTGATACCATGTGGAGTGGCACAGAACTTCGAAACTATGGTTGTGTGTCGATTCTTTGGGGGGGGAGCTTCTTCAGTAGCTATCAATATTGTTGGTGGTACTATTTCAGACGTCTGGAAAGGTCCACAACAACGAAGCTTGCCACTATCCTTATTTGGAACGACGAGCGTCATCGGAATTGCGCTCGGTCCCTTTGTTGGCGGTGCTATCACTTCCACATATCTCTCTTTTCGATGGATATACTGGGTTCTGCTCATAATCACCGGCGGACTTCTACCTGTTTTCTGGTTTCTCTTGGTGGAAACTCGGGGGGATATAATTCTAGCCAGAGAAGCTAAGAAATGGCGCAAAAATAATCCAGACGAAGAGCCACGATATGCGGAAGCTGAGATTGATGTGCCATCTGTAGCTACTCGACTTAAGGTCTCCTTCAAGCGTCCAATCAAGATGCTTTGCACTGAATGGGTCGTATTTTCGCAAACTCTTTGGGTTTCATTCGCGTGGGGTCTGCTATTCCTCTTCCAATCCTCCGTCACTCAAACCTTTTCCACAAATTACAACTATAACACCTTTCAGACCTCCCTCATTCAACTCTCTCTTAGCGTTGGTGCCATTATCGCCACTTTCGTAAATCCGATTCAAGACCACCTATATCTGCAATCCGCAAAACGTTCCAAGACAGGGACACCAATCCCAGAAGCCCGTCTCTATTCCTCCATTCCCGGTTCTCTTTTGTTTACAGCGGGTCTCTTCTGGTACGGTTGGTCCTCCTATCCTTCTCTTCCCTGGATTGTCCCCACGCTTGGTATCGGTTGTGTTGGCTTTGGAATATATTCCATCTATCTAGCTGTAGTAAACTATCTGACTGATTCCTACGAAAAATACAACGCATCAGCGCTCTCGGCAGCATCATTGGGGAGAAACACGTTCGGGGCCTTCTTGCCACTAGCAAGTCCAGCACTCTACACAAACTTAGGGTTCCAATGGGCAAGCTCTTTACTAGGATTCGTAGCATTAGTGTTAAGTCTAGCTCCGGTCTTGCTGTTGGTCGAGGGGGAGGAGATTAGAAGAAGAAGCCCTTTTATGAAGGAGGCAACTTTTGCGAGAGAGGCACCACGAACCACAGAGGACACTGTGTAAGGGGAGTACGAATCTATAAAGATAGAACATATGGATATGAAAACATTTGTGTTTTAATGTGGGGTAGCACCATGTTGGTGGGAAAGAAGTAACGGGGTCTATGGATGTTTTCTGAGCAAGTACTTTTGAATTTCTTGCTATTTCCAAGCCACATCGCACATAGCTTTTTCCATTGTACAGTACATACTTATTCTATACCGTGTTTGAAAATAATAATTAAGTAACCGAAGCATTCTCTCATCCCCTATTAGAATCAACGCAAACAAGCATGGTGGGCGAAGATATAGTAGTGATAGTGAAGTGTACTGTCGCAAACGTTGCAAGTCTTTCGAATTCATAAACAATCAATCAGTCAATCAGTTATCCCTCGATCATTCTATTTTTCAAATGTGCAACAAAACTTTTTGGCTAGAGAGGACTGATCACATCTGAGATGAAGGTATATTGAAATGAATTTCTTGGATTCTTCATGATTCGCTTTTCACTCGGTAATCCCTTCAATTGTTGCGCATGATCCGTCTCTCGATGCTAGTATATTCTTAATAACACGTAACTTTCTCTGTGACAAATCTTTCACTTATGGTATCCATGCACTTCTCAATTGATAAGCTCTTTCGTCTCGCCGAATGGCCCTTAATTCCCTACTTTCCAGCATCCTCCTTCAAACTTACAATACGATTCAATATGATCTTATCATCCGTTGAATCTGAGTCCATTGCCTAGAAATAATTAGAAAAGTTTCAAAGTACAAAGATCGAGGGAACGACTCACCATATATGCTACACGCATGGCCTGGAATCTGACAGATTCGGGACCTCCCTTGCCGAGCTCCGATTCTCCAGCAGCTTCTGGCCATGGAGCTCGTTTTCGTACCTCATCAAATCCAGACTCAATAACAGCATTAGGCCATACTTCTTCACTATCAGGGTTGATGTCATTCAAGAAGCCACCTTCGGCATCATCTGGCTTTTCGCTCTTGAAGAGACTGTTGAATATTCTAACTTCAACATTCTTTGAACCTTCTGCAACCCAATGAATATAAGTCTTTGGCTTCTTGCCCTCCTTATCGTAAACCGCTCGAATTTCTGTGACCTTGTCTCCATCTTTAGAGAATGAAACTGCCTTGACCGGGTATGGAATATGTAATAGACCGACGGATTTTCCAGGAGCGAGACGGAAGTAATCTTTGCTATCAACTTCTCTGAAATCACCTCTCTCAATGTAAACAGTTTTAGTCAGCTTGACCTTGTGGCTGCCCATTGCAGGTACTTTGGGTGAAAATGGGATGTCGAGTTCCAGCTCTTCAGCATCCTCGATGACGACAGGTACAGGATCCAGAACCAACATAAGCCTGGGGACTGTGAGCTCCAAGTATTTACGAACAGTCTGATCGAAGCGAGCGAGTTGAATATTAGTAGGAGCAGTGGTTACTCCTAGTTCGTTAATGAACTCAAGGATGGCTCCAGGAGGGACACCGCGTCTTTTGATTCCAATCAATGTATATAGTCTAGGATCATCCCATCCTCTGACATAGTTATCATCCACAAGTTTCTTGAGCTTTCGCTTGGAAAGCACAGTGCCCGTAATACTTAGGCGACCATATTCTCTCTGCATGGGTTCGTATACTTTCAGTGTACTATTCAACCATTCGTAGGATACTCTTGATAGAATGAACTCAGTTGTGCAAAGCGAGTGTGTGATGTTCTCAAAACTATCGCAAAGACAATGAGTGAAGTCGTACGTTGGATAAATCTTCCATTTATCTCCTGTTAGATGATGTTTAGCATCCAAGACTCGGTATGCTGCCAAGTCCCACATTTGAGGGTTTCCGTCTTCAATGTTCTGCTTCATGCGCAAGAATGCCTCTCTAGGTTTGTATTCGCCATCTCGCATGGCTCTAAACTTTCTCAAATTTTCTTCGATCGATTGGTTCGCATGCTCGCATCTAAATCTCGGACCCCGTGCCTCGCCTCCTCTCTGAGCTTTGATTTCAGCGTCTAAATCAAATCCATTAGTATTTGTCAGTGTCAAAAGCATACGCAAAGTAGTTCTTACCACCGCAATGGCAAACATAAGCCCCCCCTAAGTTGATAAGTTCCTCTGCTTTTTCGTAAAGCTTATCGAAATTATCGCTAGAATGTGTAATCTTGTAAGGTGTGAATCCCAACCACGAAACCATTTCCTTTATCGCTGTGAAATATTTCTCTTCCTCTGCTTCGGGATTGGTGTCATCAAATCTCAGATAACACTGGCCACCATGATACTTAGCAAATCCGAAATTGACGGCAATCGCTTTTGCATGACCGATATGCAAGTATCCATTGGGTTCAGGTGGAAATCGAGTAAAGACTGGTTTGACAGGACGCTCCTTGTACACTTCTGAGAGAAATCCTTGGGCGAATACATTTGATGGCTCTGCTGCTTTTGTCTCTTCTGGCTTCTTAGGTTTGGCTGCAGAAGCTTCCTTAGGTGGTGCTGCTGATTTTGCTTTTGCTTGTGCTGCTTTCTTCGCGCGTTTTGCCAATCTTTTCTTCAGTTCGGCCTTCGAGACCATCTCACCTGTCTCCTCATCAAGCTGGAGCTTGGCCGTTCCTTCGGTAATTGCGTCCGCCATATTGAACGATAAGATCAAATCGTTGAGATTCTGGTATAGTTTAATTAATGCTCTCGAGTCTTTAAAAATTTCTCAAGGTCCAGGAGCTTCAGAGGTGGTCAAGATTTTCTTTCCACTGATTGTTTTGTTGATTGAGCTGATATGGAGGGGTTCAACAATGAGTCAAAATCGTTTTGTAGCAGAGGGCTGAAAGCACCGACATCCCGATATCTTTACAGGGATACGGACAGCAAGACGAGAGTGGCTTAGTGGCTCAGCTACGAGGCTACTTAGCTGCAAGTGGCTGGAGCACGATACGGGAGTCCGTGCACCCTCAAAAGTCTAATACCTAGCTGTAGGTAGGTAGGTAGGCAGCTGTAGCCTTGTGTTACGTAGTATCTACTAGACCTACCTAGTATATAGTAGGTATCCATGGATATTCACAATGTAATATTTAATTGTACTGTAGCCTTGAGTTTATTTTCATTAACCACATTCCTCTGTTTCTTCCCTTTAAACGGCCTTTTTTTCTCCAAACCAAGACTTAGATCTACAACATCTTGTAGATGATTAGGAGCAAAACAATCATGTCTATTATATCAGCTACCGAGATCCCGACCGTATCACTTCTCTATCACTTGAAGAAGTTGACCCCCTACAAAACAACTGATGCAGACGAATTACCTCCAACTCCAAATCAATTCTTCAATGATCGCATCGGCTTAATTCGTGGTGATATCACCCATCTAGAAGTCGACGCAATCGTTAATGCCGCCAACAACTCTTTGCTGGGTGGAGGAGGTGTCGACGGAGCTATTCATCGCGCTGCTGGACCTGATTTGTTGAGAGAATGTCGAACTTTGAACGGTTGCAGGACTGGATCAGCGAAGATCACCGATGCCTATGAACTTCCTTGTAAGAAAGTCATCCATGCTGTTGGGCCGGTCTATGATAGCTATAGGCCTGAAGTCTCTGAACAAAATCTCGAAGGATGCTACAGTACAAGTTTGGATTTAGCGGTCGAGAATGGTTGCAAGACGATCGCGTTCAGCGCCTTGAGCACCGGAGTGTATGGTTATCCCAGTGATGAAGCTGCCCCCGTCGCACTTACAACTGTTAGAAGATTCCTTGAAAGTAAGAAGGGGTCGAAGATGGAGAAGATTATTTTTTGCACCTTCGTTCCTAAGGATGTTGCGGCTTACAACGAATGGATTCCGTAAGTCCCTTCAGTTTTGTGATAATTCTTTTGGTTAATGTTAAATTTACAGACGTATCTTTCCGACAACCGAATCTAACGCCGACGACGATTGGGAGGAAGTCGACGAAGTTGAATCTGCTGAGAATGGAGCTGTGTTAGCAAAGGGCACCGGTTCAGCCAAGGATAGTTCAGAAGCGAGCAAGGTTGAGCTTCCAGAAGTTCCAACTAAGGAGCCAATCGAGGATGAAGGACCTGCTACAAAGAAGCAGAAGTCTAGCGATGATAAGAACTTGTGATGATTTATGAGAAATTACGATTAATGATACTACTGGAGTAATGGGTTTCGATACTAGTTAGCTAGATCTATGAAATATCATAGCTCATCATACCAGAATTTTAATGTTACCTAAACCACGCGAAGTTATTCCCAAAAGCTACCCCTCCTTGAACCCTCTCTTGTGCCCCGCCTTTTTGTGCTTATTAATCATCACAAGTATTCATCTCTCTTCATTAGATCTCCAGGTTGGGCTATCTGAAAACCCCTGGTATCAAATCACAATCACGGCCTCGATGATTTCTCTATAGTCATTACCCAGGTGCCAGGTTCGTTGAATTTCATTGATCAAGTTCGAAAATGCCAGCGGCTGCAAATATCTACAAGGAGGAGATCGACTTCGTCGCTCTAGGAAATGAAGATCCAGATTTTGGTAAACTGTAGGTTCTTAACCAGGGGAATGTTTTCTATGTTGTTGACTTCACCCATGAGAGATCATTCATTCAGTTGACTTTCGTAACTGCAATTTGTTCTATACTTCTTCTGCACCTGCTGAACATGTCCCAGTTTGAAGTCAAATGGCCAATTGGATTTTAGCGATCCTAAATCGGTCCAGCAGCTCACAAAATCGCTATTAAAACGGGACTTTGGTCTGAACTTGACACTTCCAGACGACCGACTCTGCCCACCAGTAAGTTTAGTCTAAGCTCCAACTGTATTCAATTATACATTGTATTTGTTGCTTTGAGCTGAATGGATCAAGGTACCCAATAGGTTGAACTACATACTTTGGTTGCAAGAACTTATTGATACATCAAGTGATGTCTATACTGACTCTTACAATCCTGATCGACAAGTTCATGGGCTCGATATTGGTACTGGAGCAAGTTGTATATATCCGCTTTTGGGTTGTGCTCAACGGGCTTCATGGAGATTCACTGGAACAGGTCTGTCCCCTGCATTTTTCAATCAAGGATAATCATTGATTATATTCAGATATCGATGAAAGGAGTATTGCTTTTGCTAGAACTAATGTCCAAAGTAATGGACTGCAAGCCCGGATTCGGCTCATCCAGACCAAATCAAAAGGTCCTTTGATACCACTTGATGAGATAGGTTGTCACAGGTACTTATTGTTATCCCCATAGACTAAAAGGAGGTTTTATTGACAACTCCAAGTTTGGACTTTACACTTTGCAATCCACCATTCTATACTTCAGCGGAAGACCTCTTATCTTCAGCATCCCTTAAACAACGACCTCCATTTACAGCTTGCACCGGTTCCGAAACGGAAATGGTCTGCGAAGGTGGTGAAGTATCTTTTGTGTCACGGATGATAGTTGAATCCTTGCAATTACAAAATGGAGTTCAATGGTATAGTTCAATGCTGGGAAAGTTCTCAAGTTTATCGAAAGTCATTCAGCAGCTGAAAGGGCACCAAATCGACAACTATGCCGTGACAGAATTCATACAGGGCAGTAGAACAAGAAGGTGGGCAGTAGCATGGAGCTTTAATGATAGAAGGCCAAGTATTGCAGTATCTCGTGGTTGTAAAAGTTTACATAAGAGTCTACTGCCATTCCCAGCAGAGCAAACGATTACGGTAGGTCTAGTTTGTCAATAGTCATGCTTTACAGTATCTTGAGTATTAAGTGGTCTCTAGGTTAGCACACGCGACAAAGCTGTCATCGCTACAAGATTGCACGATATGTTATCAAAGTTCATTACGCTATGGAACTGGGAGTCAGCGAGATTCATTGGTACAGGCTTCTGCGACAAAGCCGTTTGGTCTCGAGCGTCACGCCGACATCTAAGTGAGACTAATGATGAGAAGGCAAATGTTACCTCGCCAGGTTTGCCTGAGAATATGGCTTTTGGGTTTAAAATCTCATTTGGGGACCACGAAGAAGAATCTCCAGGAACGAAAGTTGTTATTCGATGGTTGAAAGGTCACGACAGTGTTTTATTTGAAAGCTTCTGTGGCATGATAAAAAGAAATTTACAAGACATGTGATGTCAGGTTAATGGATCTCCCGGTCGCTCTTTGCCGATCCGGGGAGCTACACGATAACTGTGACGAGATGCAAATGATACACGCCCAATACAGAATTCCTCAATCTAGATGGAAGGATTTTTTATATAAACGTTGATCTCGTGAGGGGGCTCGATTCGGCAACCAAGGGACAAACATATGGATATGATCAATTGTTCTTTCGATTATGGGTTGAAATGGGATGAAGAGGGTTGAATTGATAGTTCTACTCAGTGCACAAATGAAGGAATTGCCAAAGAAACTTATGGATTTTATTAATTAATTTGAAACATTTCAAAAACACGACAAGGCTGAGCGTTGGGATTATTAGTCAGTACGGAGTGACTTAGTAGGATAATAGGCTAGTACGCTCGTATGTACTGTATTTGTGTATGTAACCTTACCTTACCATACTCTTAGCGTGCCGTGCACTTATTATTTTCCCTTTCCCCCGCTTCCTCCTCTCTTCTCTAAACCTCCCCAAATCATTATCGATGATAGCAAATTTCTGGAAAAAGCATCTCTTTCACTTCTATGCGCAGTACTCGTTTTAATCCAATTTCACGTTTGTTGTCTTGTTAGTCTTGCGATGTTTTTCTGTTACTTGATTCTCCCGAATACCAATCAATGTTGTTGTAGTATTGATTGATATTCATTCATTTATCACTTTTCTTCTAATTCACTACACCCACCCATTCATCGGTCCTTTATACTTTGATAAGTCGCCATCACATTACCACTCAAAACGGTGACGCCCAAGGCATTGATTTCGGCCTTAAAATTACATCATTCCTCGATATCTGTAGTCTACTCTTGACTGTACTACAAACGTCTGCCCAGATTGGATCTACGCGTCTAGACCAGGCCTGAATCCACAATCATGACGACCACGATAACCACGAGATTCAAGAATAGCATTTCGCATTCAGCAAGAGCAGATGATGGCGAGAATACCTCATCCAACCACCCCTCAATCTCTTTCATCTCATCTCCAAAAATGAAAAAGAGGGCGTTAAGTCAATTATCTGGCATTATTACAGCAAAATTTACTCAACGATTCACCCACTTCCCTGACCTCCCCACTGAACTACGACTAATTATTTGGGAATATGCATTACCGGATCCTCTCGTTCACGAATTGTACCCCAGCTGTCCGACCAGCTCACCTTATAACTTCAAAACCAAACTTCGATCAAACAGACGGCGGATTCCAACACTTTTGCATGCAAGTCATGAATCAAGAGAAGTAGCTTTAAAACATTACTGTCTAATGGCATACGATCCACCGCCAGTGACAGAGCCCCGCGAGGCTGTTGCTGGAATTACACCTTTCTACTTCAATCCTGCCATTGATACCCTATTTCTAAATTGTGTGGCATCGATATTTCTCGACGTGAGGTGGTTTTTACTTGATGAAACACCAAAATCGATTGCACCGATGAAGAAATGGAAGAATGTAGCATTGGATAGCTTACACATGCGATTTGTGGCAGTGGTTGCGAGCGACCTACCAACACCACAACATAGGATTCGAGAATTATTCCCAGATTTAGAGAATTTGAGTATTGCGGTTGACAGTAGAAATAGTGCCAGAAGAAGATTAAGGGCGAGTCTAAGGCCAGGACATGCGACGGAGCTGGTTACTGTAGGTTTAGATGACGTGGAAGGAAGTGATGAGATTGGCGTATATTTTGAAAAGGATTTCGGCATTGACAGCAATACTGGAGCGAGTTCGACAACAAACTTAGCAGCGAGCGTTACCGTCACTGAGGTGGACGATGATGAGGATGACATTCAAGAAGAACAAGGGGAGGATAATAGGAGGCCGGAATTAACGATGTGCAAGGTTAAGAGAGATAGGTTCTACGTCGGTCTGAAACAAGACTTCGTTTACTCCTACGTGGGAGCTTTACAATTACTGAGAGCTGCACGCAGAAGAATACTCAGAGGAGGGAGATAGGAGGGTCGGTGGATCAAGCTCAATGGTCAAGCTTTTGCTTTTGCAAAATACCTCAATCTTATGACAGAGAGTAACGAACCCACAGTGCTTGGTAGGTTTTCGGACCGATCAAGTGTCTTGCACCACGATATTCCTCAAAATCTGTTTGATGATTCGAAAGATCAACATAGTGGCGGGATACTGGACCAGTGTTCAAAAAAATTAGCCATCACCTTGGAAGTGTGGAATGGCGACGAAACTTCGAAGTATGTAAATAGGGCAGGTAACCGGTCGATAGGACTTCCAGGTCATTTGAGGATGTGGCAGGCTTATAGGCAATAATGATGAAATGGCATGTGTTGACAACAGCATTATGGATTAGTAAAGTCAATGCCGATTAGCATTCACTTAGGAAATAAAGGCTTGCTAAGTAACATTTTTACATTTTTGTCATCATGCAAACGTAGTTCATATTCTCTGCTCCTGTTGATTTGCTATTCTCCCAAAACATAACGCTTCATCATATCAAGTCGTTCAAAATTAATCGCTTGCTCGCTCACTCATGCCAGAATTGACGGCCTTCCTATCTCTTGTGTCTTCCCCAAATCTACCACTTAGCCTCCTTTCTGTCCAAAAATCCCTTCAAGATGGCGATCAGGTTCTCCAATGCACTCAACCACACTCTCAAAGCACCCTCAACCTTGGAGTTGTCATCTCCAAGCTTAACGTAGAAATCTTTTCTGTATGGACAGGCGGACATGGCGGCGCTGAATATGGGCTTCACCATGAAGGAGTGGTGGGGTTTTAGTGTCTCGCCGTAGGCAGCACGGAAGGATACGGAGAGTTCGTCAGCGGGGGCGGCAAGGTTTTGTGAGAGAGCAATGCAGGTGAAGTCTAGAGCACTGTGGGGGGACGGGCTGTTAGCTTTGAATTTCTAAGTTTGCAGGAATGGATAGAGGGGTTGGGACTATTGTGCCAATGTATGCCATCACGTCGGCAGATAACGATGGCAAGAATAATATATAGAATTGTATGAAAATGACATACCGAACCAACCAAATTAAACCTTCAGTAGCGGTGTGCTTCTTGGTCTTGAGCTCATTGACGACCAATTCTTGAAGAGTCTCTGACTCTGCTGGTGCAGCAAGTTGTCTCTCGCGGATTTTCTGCCAAAGTGTTAGCACATTTGTATTCAATCGGCAGGAGCCAATCGTACCTTGATGTTACCAGCCATATCATTCTTGACTGGGTTGAATGCTACAGATCCCATAACATCTACAATTCATTAACTCTTTACTTCTCAATGAGAGACAGGAAGGGGCCCAAACCGAAAAGAGTGGTGAGGGATTCGGCAGCTTGAAGAAACTCTGTGGTTGCAATTGCATTGTCCTTCTCCTTGTTGACGGGGACATCGACGAATGATTTATCGAGAGTATCGATGAAGGTTTGTCCAGGGGGGATTGTCTTAACGGTTGCCATTTTGAATGAGTTGATTTGATTTGATTGATTGGAGAAGTCGAGTATTGAGATAAAAATTGAAGATGTTCAGAGATTGAGAAAGATTAGGAATGAGAAATTGTGGACGAGAGCTCTCAGGAGAAGAACAGATATGGGAGAGCTTTAAGAGGAACCCTTTCTATGAAACTCGTGGCATGAATCGAATAGATGGCGTTGGATGTTTGGGTGTTGGGTGGAATTGGTGGGGCAAAGGGAAAGCGGGGGTTGAGTGTTGGAAGTTTCCGTGCGAGGTGAGAACGGCGGTCAAGGATTCAAAGTCGCGGCAATGTGAAACTTGGGCAATCATATCGAGGGATTAAAGGATCTCGAGAGGATCTCAATGAAGATATATTATTTCGTGCAGACGATGATGTGGATTCAATCTAGGAAGCTCCATAAGATCCATCGTTCCCATGGTTCAAGTCCCTGAGTACCTACAGATTGCTGGTTACTTTGCCTTTTCTATTTTAGTGTTATTTATTTCTATGGAGTATTTCGATGCATAGAACCACGTCTTCGAATCCAGATCTTCATCTTCTTGCGTCGTGGGAGAAGTCAATATCGCCAATGCGAATTGATTTCTTGTTTGCCCAAGATATCCCATCATGTCGGTCTCTTGTGTTGTTTCTAGTGAAACTCGTGAAGACAGAGACCTCACTCATCCCGTTGTTGATTTGTAGATGGGCAGGAAGTCAAGTAAAACGTCAACGGCGAGCCCTTCAAACAAGTGTTCGTGGCAGGATACATGATAATTCAATGGATGATCTTGTAATTCAGTCAGAATATATGAGACAATGACAGAAGGAGATGAATTAACAAATGGCTCTCCTTCACCTCGCAATACAATACATTCCTTCTGTGAAAGAGTAGATGCATGAGTCCATTGAACATGGCAATCGGTATCAAACTTTGGTTTCCATCACAACACCTATGTTAAAGAAGATCATATTGGAATGTATCTGATGTTTGTGCGTACTTCAATGTTTAAACATCCTTCAAAGTCAGAAGGGATTTCAATGTTTGAAAGTCATTCAATCACTACAATTTATGCCCTGCAGAATCAATCGACCAAAATGGCTGCTGGTGCAAGGGGAAATGAAAGTTAACTACGTGATGCATTTTCCGTTAACTGCCTCGGGGATCAATCATCAACATGAGTAGTTATTTCACAAGGTTTGAGGCGTACATACATTCGACTTTGATGATGAGCATTCAATTCTCCAGACATTCTGGAGTTTTCAAAGTTCTTATTGGCGAAAGTTTGAGTGATCCATGACTCCTTGCCATTTGCGTCCTTGTTATTTTGATGTATTATCATCCATGTATTATCATGACGCCTCAATCGTTGTGATTGACTTTTTCGGCGATTTGATTTGCTGGCGATACACAAACAACTGCATGCAAGAATGTTGTGTAATCATTTCCGGTTCCAGCATTTATCTGTCGTTTTCAGGTGGTCGATGCTATCAACTGGGGTGGTAGTATTGGTCATTGGACAGGTGACAAAGCCTCTCTATGTGCAAAGCTTACATCGACATTCCTGGATGAACATTTCTGCAAAATGCGATTAGTAAACATCCCAATGCTCAATTTGGTGACAAAGCAGCATTAAACTTAAGAAAGGTTAAGGCTATCAGCTCTGCGTGATTCAAGTATATCTTGTCCTCATCCCCCCGTTTCAGTTCTGAAACTCAAACTTATGAACATCAAATCGAACTACAATATATATTATGTCTACTGAAGGAAAATCCGTCTTTTTGACTGGGGGCAGTGGCTTCATAGCTTCTCACATCCTTTCCCTTCTGATTGAGGTATGCTTCCATTTGCCATTAGGTAATTACAAGGATATCTAACGGACTTCGCAGAGAGGGTACAAACCTGTTGCCAGTGTCCGGTCCCCTACGAAAGCCAATCAAACTCTCGAACTTCATCCAGAATGGGTCGGAAAGGTCAAGTTTGTATTTGTGCCTGAAATCACAACACCTGGAGCTTTTGATCATGTTCTCAAAGATCAAGCTCAAAAAGGCGGCTTTGATTACATCATTCATACCGCGTCTCCAGTAACATTTGCAGTCAAGGACGTGAAGAAAGACCTGATCGACCCGGCTGTTCATGGGTAATTATGCAAGCTTGCACACTCTTATGGCCAATCTCTAACATTCACGAAAGCACTACCGAAATTCTCAAAGCTACTCACGAACTAGGAGGCAAGCAGGTGAAGCGTTTTGTTTTACTTGGTAGTGCCGTGTCCATTCTTGATTCATTCGAAGATTTGAATGCTCCTGAAGGGAAACCTTATACCGAAGATGATTGGAACCCTGTCAGATTTCCTGCTCTCACGATATAGCATCGTGGCTAATCTTACTTTTAGGCGACTGAGCATGATGCAGTATCATCTCAAAGTCCTCTCATCGGATACAATGTTGGCAAAAAGAATGCCGAACTAGCGGCTGTGAGCAAGCCCCTTTCACACCTCCAGGCTAGAATACTCATTTCTACATTGACTCGGTGATCCTTCTTTGAGGTCGCTAACATATTAATGGCAGTGGTGCTTCATGAAAGAAAAGAAGCCGGCTTTTGAACTTGTTGTGATAAACCCTGATGTAGTCCTCGGCCCTATACTCCAGCCTGTCCCCACTCCGAAAAATGTTAACGAAACCAACGAGTTCGCTTGCTATGCTTTCATTAATGGCACCCATGAGACCGTTGGTGATGTCATGTTTGGCTTTTGGGATTTTGTAAGTTCCTTCCCCCTCGGCTATAAATACTGCTTCCCCTTGGTATTCACCAAACTAATGAATGCAAAGGTTGATGTTCGCGATGTGGCTCTTTTACATATCATCGCACTCACCTCCCCTCGTATGGCTAACAAACGTCACATTATCTCCTCGGGTCCTCTCTCACCCCAGTTGGTTGTAAATGTTATTCGGAAGAATTTCCCAGAACTTGAAGGGAGGTTACCGAAAGGCGGTGATGAAAAGGAAGTTTTCCCCAAAGGCCTGCGCCCCACCCAATTGAACAACGCCAGGAGTTTGGAAATCATTCGACAAGCCAAAGGTCAAGATTGGAACTTCAAAAATCTAGAAGAATCCATTGTTGGCTCAGTGAAGTCATTGCTTGAGCTGGAGCAGAAATGGGGCTCTCAAGCTGCTCACTGACAACGGTATTCTAAACATTTGAAGCATTAGGGGAACTTTTCATTTACTCGACCTATCCTAAATATATTTTCTTGGTTTTTAAAGGCGTGTTGTACAATCTTAAAGTCATATCTACAAAAAATGTATGGCAGCACATTCCTTAGCAGATTGAAAATTAGAAGCTTTATATCACACATTCTTCTTAAAACTCTCCAACACTATGCCCAGCTATTTTTTCTTGGAATGCTTAGCTTGCCTTGTAGTAATCTATGAGGCCTTCGTTGATTTTCAGTATCACCATGATTGTGACAGCTATGAATTTCAATAAATGCGTGACAACAGATGTTAAAGAGCGCGCGTTTCATCGACCTTGCAGATTAACACTAACTGTTCCCACAAACCTAATGCAAAGCTTCTTTCAATACAGCTCAGTCGAATCATCTGATTCCGGCCAACTGATCAACTATATTTTCGTGGATAACACACGCCATAGCATTGAGGATCTTCACAAGACATATGCTGCTCCGGCCATGGTAAAAACCAAGTCCAGGGATGCCAACACCTCCAGTTAAGATCAAGATATTTCAAAAGAAAGACGAACAAGTAGTAAAACACCAAATCAAAGAAACGGTATCTAATGAGATTATCGAAATGATTAATAAAGTACTCAAAAGCATTTCATCTAAAAGTATATTCGAATAGATTTTTCAATTCTTTGGTGAGTATTTATTAAACGAAGTATTAACTGGTTAGTTTAAAAAACTGGAAAAAATTATAACATGTTCGATTATTTAAATCGATGTTATTTTATTTGTTTAATAAAACTAGAAGCAGAGATTTATTTGATTATTTATTGAAAATATTTAGATGTCTAATTAATCAGTTTCAGAAATGAACTATAACCATTTTAAAAGAATGTTTGAAAAATATTTATTAAATAATAATTGTTATTTTGATTAAGTAAGTCACATGTTATAATCTACAGTAAATTACTCTTGTGCTACTAAAAGCCTAAAATATTACTCTTACACTACTAAAAGTTATCTAAATTTACTTTTATATCATTTAGATTATAGTTTAAAAAGTATAGAATCTAGCTATCATAGAATCTAAGTGGTACGAGAGTAAATTTAAATCGATTTTAGTGGTGTGAGAGTAAATAAATTCACTTTTAGTAGCATTGGAGTAATTTACCGTTTAATCTAATGTGTTTAATCACTATGTTTAATAAATATATTCATTTTACCATCCTGACCAGTTGGTAAATATGTTATTTGACACTATTTATTATATAATTTAGATTTACTAATTGAGATACCTTATAGGGAATTGAGGCAATTTAGATCGATCCTGCATCAGATATTCAGTCGTATTACAATGATTATATTCATCTCCTCCATTTTAGCTTAGACTGTAATTCCTCAGTCTAGATATCTGAATTTGATATAAAATTAGATAATTGTAGAACTCTTTATGATTGTAGAATAGATCATTTCTTAAAAATTATCTAGTAATTCAGAAAGTCAAAAGCTATTTAGAATATAATATTAGAAGTTTAATCTAAAGATTAATTGAAATTATATATAGTTCGAAAGCTAAAGAAATAAGGGATTTTAGTGTATTTTCCCTTAGTGTGCAATAAGCTGGGGCCTTGACTCTTATTTATTAATATCAATTAGATTAATAAAAGCGAGGGAGCATCCAAATTTAAGTCTTAAATTCAAAGACTTTTGAAAAATCTTGATATCAATTTTATATATTGAATTTTTATTATCATTAATATTTATCAATCCCAATTATATTAATTTATATTAGAATATCAGGAATTATAGTCTCTTTTTAAATCTTATTGAAAATAAATTGAAAAATCTAAACAGTTATGTAATAGATATCTAGTAGATATACTAATTGAAGTGATTATAGGTCGATCCTGAAAACCCCTCATTTCCTATACGATAAATCGATTCGAATACGTTCTAAAGGATTCTTGTAGCTACAATCACTATGCACTTCTACTAGCCGAAACGCGTATTTTCTATTTTCAACACGTTTTATTCTTCAACACAACAATTTATTTTATTAGTTATATTATTACAATATATTCTATTAAAGTCAATTGGCTTTAATAATATTCCTATAATATAATCAAATCAGTGTAACTATAACAAAATTATAGAAAAAAATAAAAACAATATTAGATCTACAAAAATTACAAATAATCTAAAAATTTCTTATAAACTTATTAAATAGATTATATTAAAAAGCTTACAATATATTAACAAGATGATTCGCCCTAAAAAAACTAAAATGAAATTATATACACCTTAAAAACAAATATACTCTACTAAACTATATTCAATTATTTTCTAAATCTATTTATCAAAAAAACGATTAATATATATATACTCTTGATTATAATGAAGATATAGTATACTAACTTGTGTTTAAAATATTTATTGAGAAGAGGTTTTTAATGATTCTGATAAGTTTTCCTTTAAGTAGTAGTGGTAATAATATTAATTTTCGTCTGGAAAAACCTTCCGATGGGTATTGAGATTTACTAAGCTAAGGATTTAAAATAATATATTATATATTAAAGAATT
>PQXL01000246.1:0-56273 GCA_004916875.1 Botrytis galanthina
ATTATTCTTATTATTCTTATTATTCTTATTATTCTTATTATTCTTATTATTCTTATTATTCTTATTATTCTTATATAGATTCTAATTCAGATTCTAATATTGAAAAACGTCCAAGACAATCGTGCCTCAGGCATTCATGCTACCGCTTACAAATGCACCACCTCCAAATGCACCTTCAAATGAACCTCCTTTCAATTCAAAAGCTTTACACGACGTATATAAAAAAAGAATATAAAAAGCGGAAAATAAAAAAGTTGGAAAGTCGAAAAATGAAAATAAAAATGAGACAATTCATCTATATGGCCGACGGTATATACTTAAGAGTTTCTAGGATTGTTTGAGGCAGGTGAGATCGATTTTTTTGTATTATTATTATTTATCTACTGCCTGCTAATAAGATCATACTAATGTTTTAGATAGGTATCAATATCTACTAGATACCTATTCAAGTAGTATTAATCATAGTCAATTCAAACAACCAGAGGCTTTCTAATTAGGATATTTGAAGACTAGAATGATATTTACATTTTTATTTTCATTTTCTATTTTACTCGCTTTGCAGAGATCTCTATTTCTCTATTTCAGTCTTGCTGTACAAAAGTAGTCTGACCTTCCATCTATTGTAGGTTCGCTCTTAAAACGCAAGACCAAAGCCAAATTTTTGGATATCCGCGGAAGTGTAGTAAACGCTGAAGCAATTCATCCATCATAAAGAGTAGAAAGGGCCTCTGCCGACTCCAGAAATACACACCCGTTCTTGTGCACACCTCAACCACATTTGCTTCCGCATTTCTGAATCCCTGATACCAGTTCCAATCTCCCAACTGTTGTTACAAATCATCAATTTCCTGGAAATCAAAACCCAAACTCCTAATCTGTAACGAGACCTCGCTATGCAGTGCAACGCAAACTCATGGCAAATGATAAAAACTCCGGAACCCTCGTATGTTACATCCCTGCTCGTATTCTAGCTGTCCTCTTCGCAATCCATATAGACAATCAAATTTTAATTGCCTTTCTCTGTCTCTTTTCTTGGTTTGTAGTTTGGTAACTCATCAAACCATTGTTGTTGTTCATTGTATCTGTATGCATGGAATTCAATGCCGTAAGGTTTTGGTTCAATGGCGTAGAGCATTCCCAAAGGCACATCCAAGTCTGCAATATCATCTCTGGTGAGATCCATAAAGTAAGCCATCAGAACTCGGGCAACAGATCGGTGTCCGATGATAAGAACATGATCTGTGATACGTTCGAGTTCTCGAACCATATCCCTGAGTCGACTGATGACTTGCAAATAACCTTCACCTCCAACTCCAGGATATATGTAGTGCAGTTTGTCTTTTGCTCGCTTCTCGTACTCGTCTGGAAAGCGTTGTTCAATTTCCTTGTAGGTCAATCCTTCAAAGGAACCTGCGTTCAATTCATTCAACATTTCCCAATTCTTGACGTCATAATCTTCATCCATCTCAAAATTCTCTGCCGTTTGGATACTTCTCTTGAGCATCGAAGTCCACACACAGAAGTTTTTCTCATCCAGTTCTCCCATGATGTCTGGATAAGGTGGTGTTCTGACAGCTTCGCCTCCTGGAGGATACTTTGCACTCTCAATAGCTGATTGCTGCTGCTCAAAAAGCCATTGTCTTCGACTGTTCGTAATGAAACTATGAAGAACTCGAGCGTATTGTTGTCCTTCCTCCGTAAGATCAGAATCACCACCAAGCTTGCCTACTTTATTGTCGTTGGATTTTCCATGTCGTGTGATCCAAATCTGCCTTGGGGAAAGATTGAATGTTGACAAATATGAAGCTATGCCTCCTGTCAAAAAGCCCTTCAGTTGATAATGGATGACCTTTCGTCCGACATCTATCATTTTGATGTACTGCATATGATTATCTTCTTCGTATTTTCCCAAAGGAACGTATGCGCTTTCATACGCAGCTACTCGTAATTTGAAGTCCCTCAGAGACGATTCTGGATCCTTGTCTTTATAATCGGGGCCTCGGAGCTTCAATCGCATGTTTGCCTCGAGCAGCTAGAAGATGTTTAGTAAGGGAGTCTTCAAAAGAATATGACATACGTACACTCTCATCCTCGCAAACACTCTCTATGAAGAGAATACCGAGCTTGGGCTCTCTGAACTTGACGTGATCAAAGAGAAGCTTGCGACGTTCAATAGTGCTGTTTGTAGCGTCCAAGATACCAACAGCGCCATTTCCCAATAAGAGGAAATCCAAAAGCTCATCTAATGTGGCCATAGCTACCTGCTCTCTGATCAAAGCTGCCTTGGAATTCATTGGATCGAAGAAATTGGCCGATTGATCCATAGTCTCTGGGTTTGACGATCCAGTGGAAGTTTTCTTCGTCTCAGAACCTTTGATTTCTTGGGTCGGATCCACGCCGTTCAGAATCATGTGAGCAGCCTGTGTAGGGGCATCTATAGCGCCCGAATTGGAACCAGTGCGACCTGGTTGACTTGAAACAGATGGCCGTTGAGCCGATTCCTGATTCTTCAGTGGAGTGCCGTTCGACGGCCGCGGTTTTCCAGCTGCGACACGACGCCGATTTCCAACATTGAAAATCCTAGTCTCATGTTGCTGCCATGACAAATATCTTTGGATTTTCTTCGTAATATATGACTTTCCACGAGCAGGCAGTCCTACCATAATGACCACCAATTTTGAAGCGACATCTCGTTGTGCAATTTTACCATCAGGAGAAACGCGAGATCTGGTCATGCCAGGAATGTTGAGAGTGGTAGCAGGAGCTCGAACTCGGGGAGTTGTAGTGCCAGAATTCTGTCTTAGTGGGAGACTGTACCATTGTCAGTGTTGAGTTCCGAGTGAAAATTTTGTTGAGGACTTTGCGCCCAGGTAATCTCATGAACACTCCATATAACACTATTCATTGACTAAAGGGGAACTGAAGGGGAACTAAAGAAAATGGAGATAGACTGACATTCTTGGACTGCTCTGTGCAGTTGAAGGACCGCTGGGGAGAGGTGTGTCAGAGGGAGGATGACCGACTCCCTCGATGACTCCATCGCTGGTCATACCGAATTTCTCGTGAAAACTTCGATTGAAAACTGCAGGTATAGCAGATGGTGGAAGTGTGATGTGGTTATCGAGTTGTGGATTGCAAACGGCAAAATCGCGTTCGAGGATGATGTTGCCAGGAAATGCAGTGAGGGGTTGAGAAGAAGGTTTTGGGGGTGGATTCATTGCGGTACAATTGTTAAAAACCGCCGCTTTCGCGATCTGAGAAAGTTGGGACTGACGTCGATATTCCGCTGCAAATGGAGCGTTAGTGGATACAGAATCCATGAGAAATTATGGAAAATGGTGGGTAGCATACACGACAAAAAGTCCTGGGGCGCTGCATGAATGGCTGAAGGCATTTAATAATTCTCAAGCGTTCCAATTTTGAGGAAAGCGAGCGGGCAAAGGACCTAAATTAATCCAATCAAAACTTTTTTTTTTTTAGCTTTCAGTAGTTTGAGGTCTAAAAAGGAATTATGTCGGTACTATCAAGGGTTTCTTGGAAGGTTTAAGCTAAAACTAACCTTTTTTCTTCTTCTTTCTCCCACTATCAGTGACAAGTCTTTATGACCAAACCCTTTTTTGATAAAGACTTGGGGTACCCGTGATAGCAAATGGGGTTTGTGGTCCACCGGTGAGAATGGAGAGCAGGGTAAGGGCAAGTTGAGAAAGTGCTATTCGAGTCGTCGACCCAGAATCGCTGGTTGAGTCACGAGTAATTTGCTTGAGTCGTGGTCCAGTACCGAAGGGAGGAGAAGTGGGAAGTGTGTACTAGAGTGAGGATGTCAGGACTCAAAAGTATGAAATTTCGAGTCAATTCGAAATCCAAATGGAATCGACGTTGTAGGATATCTTTGGAAATGAGAAGTGGCGGTGGTGGTAGTAGTAGTAGTAGTAGTAGCAGAAGTAGTCGAGCTCCTTAGAAAAGAAAAGAAAAAACAAGTGGTGATAGGAATCAATTAATCCCAAGTGATGAGAAAAAAATCGAAAGGAATTATTGAGGATGAGATGTACAATGGCAGTTAACCAATGCTCCTTTCACTTCTTGAGGTTGAAGATGGATTATGACCTCAATATCAAGTTCCCCTCTGGTGCTCCGAAAGCCGAATGCAGAATATGTCCAGTTTCGCAGATGTAAATCCTTCTCGATAAGACTTTCTGGAAAGCCTATCAGTAAAACACTACACGCACTAGACTCGCCTTGGAAAGTCTTGGAAATGCAGGGCAAAGCAACAGGCCAGGGATATATCGAGAAAAAGATGAGGCTAAATGCAACGATGGGTAATGGCCATGGGAAGGGGAAGGGGAGAGATTGATGTGGTATGTTGCAAGGGTAGCTCGAATGCTTGGAATTGTTTCGATTGATGTTGTACTCGAGTAACTTGTACGTTGTTGAAGTGGGTGAGAGAGTGAGTGAGAGAGTGAGTGAGAGAGTGAGTGAGAGAGTGAGTGAGAGAGTGAGTGAGAGAGTGAGTGACAGAGTGAGTGAGTGACAGAGTGAGAGAGAGAGAGAGTGAGTGAGTGGCAAGAAGGCTCTAGATTTATATCTGCGAGCTTCACTTATTGATGATGGTGGTAACGTTATACTGGTCGATGGGGAGGTTTGTGCGACAGTCTGCTGACTTGAAGAACAGGAAGTTGTAAGATTGTGTTGGTATATCTAGTATCTTAGTAGAGTGAGAGATGTGAAGAATGCAATGTGATAGTTATATATAATATGATTCAATCAAGAGCCTCCCTCTTATATCTTCAACCTCATTCCGTCCAATAGTAATATAATTACTCGGTACTCGATTGTACACAACCACCGTGAGATCTATCACCTTGACACTTCACGATGTATGAATGAATGAATGAATGAATGAATCAATCTAGATACTTACAGCTGAAAGATTAATAAGGTTACAGCGGCTTATTGCAAACTCAACAAAGAGATTCATTAAATTCTATTCCTTCCATCTTCCATCTTCCATCCTTTACGACCATTCATCATCATCATCATCATCATCATCATCAGTCTCCGTCCTCCTGATCCATCTTACATCTTCCCCCCATCTCCGGGGAAAAGCATCGTATGGACTTTTCTCTCTTGTCTCTGTACACCGCATGAAAAAGCATTCACCGGCTGAAAATTAGTATCCCACCCCCAAGAACATTGCTTTATATGGAATTGGGCATTGCTTGAACATGGCCAATAATGCACACAGCGTGCCCTTTGCGACCCATTTCATAGGTTGGTGGTTCAATGAATCAATGCAGGGAGGTTAAATTGTCACAAACATTCTTCAGATACCTGCTACCTACTATCTATCTATCTATCCTTCTATCTATCCTAAGATACTCAGCCATGTTGCAATAAGCGTCACATCCACAATCCACAATCCACAATCCACAATCCACAATCCACAATCCAAGAAGTTTACTCTGTACAATGTGTTTTGTTTTGCTTTGTTTTGTTGAGAGATAAGGATTTGCGGAATTCTTGATTTTGATTTGAATTTGAATTTGAATTTGAATTTGAATTTTGGAAATTAATTCAAACGAGAAACAACTCCATTACCTATGTTTCAGTGCCCAGATACCTACATACTTGTCCGCAATCAACCGTCTCAGACAAAACCACTTTGAGACTGCAGTGTGGGGGGGAGGGCCAGCAGCCTTGACATCTTCATGATATTCCAATAAGAATCCAACATCGACCCTTGACTCTTGAGCATGTACCTACTATAGACTAGATCTCTATGCATGTCCATTGTCCACTGTCCAGTCCAGTCCAGTATGATGAGCAGCACAGCAGCCAAATGATCTTTGCGCAAAAGTTATAAATAAATAAATTACAAACAATCAGGGTTACCAGGCCATTCTTCGGTACTCAACTGCCTCGAATTCTCACCCCTCCGCTCTTGGGATTCTCGGCCCAGCCCCATATCCAAACATCGCATCGCCCTTCTCCAAACACGCAAATTTCGATCTTCATCTTGGTATCGCAGTCGCAAGCAGATCAGAGCCGTATCGCTGCGTAGCAAAAGAATCATCTCACACGCGGATGCCCGGTCCGGACTTGGCAATGTCTTCAAATCGAGATATGGTCGGCCGGCCAAGACGGAAATTGTTGGTAAATGACCGTGTGCTTATTAGTGTACAACAAACATTGGGATGCTGTCGATAGTCTTGTGAAGGAAACTTCGGTGCTGCTAATATTGATTTTTCTCTCGGCGAACTCAAAAATCTGGATTTTGAAGCGGAGGGAGACGTGGTCAAGGTCGCATATCAAATATTGGCAGTCCAAGCCAAGCGTGATTCAAACCGAAATTCCCGCCAGAAATGGGAATTTCAGATGGGCTTGGTGAAGCGGAGAGGCGGAAGTATTGGTAGCCTCGTAAGTGGCAGTGAGTGCACGTTACATTCATCGATCTTGCGGGTAGGCCTCCGAGTCCTCTTCCGGTACTTGCAATGCAACACACGCGTTACGACACGGTCATGTGTCACCATACAAATGCTTCTCGCGCTTTCACTCAGCCTTGTGTTTAGTTTTCATATCATTCGTGTAGGAGGCGTCAAGGATAATCGCCTTGGCTAGACTCTGTGGAGATGCGCACAACATACTTCATAATCACCATCGTCACCAGGTATCACTTCACTCCGGTAGCCGGTATTGAAATGAAAGTTGTTGAGTTGGCACTACTTAAAGCTGGAGCACCTGCAACCTTCCAGTCATCGGGAAGCTGAGTGAGAAGAACTTCAAGAAGGTCAAATGAGTTTATTATTCAAAATCTCCGAAAACAAAAAAGTCGTGCGGCATCTCCACAAACTTCTAAGCAGCAAAACCGAATGTCCACTTCCGGGGACTCCGAAACTCGGTGTGGAGTTTGGGGAATACAGTAGGTCAATCTCCTGTATACAACAAAGTCATCCATTTTCGGAAACGAAAAGGATATTCTTCCGGTTGTACTTGGTTGAGGATTCGATTTGGGAAAAGCAAGGTGACGATTGTTCGGAGCGTACACCACCTTTCAGATGTGGAAGTTTTAGGCATATTTTTATTCCCATGATACATTATGTAGGTACCGGTACAAAGTGTCGTGTGCTTCAATATTTCATGACTTGCTGAGTATTGTTGAGACACTAGAATATCTCGGGGCGTACAAAGTATAAGTATACTTTTGATACGTGGGTCCTTTCACTTCATTGTTATATCAAATCTAACATACACATGGCCAAGTTTGTCGAGGATTCAACAATATCAAGTAAAAATGGATGTCATTGATAACGCTTCAATGTCTCAACACATCATCTAAACCAAATAAATTCCCATAGACACAGAAATACGCCCCAGTGGGAGCCTATAAGGATCCCAACACTTCAAACCAAGACTGGATACTGTAACCACAATACAGATATACTCTGAACGCGATGGTCAGATACATGCGTTCTATCCCGTTGTCCGAATAACATGATCCAAAGAGATCAGACGAGAAAATGTGATTTCTTACAATGACTCTAATGTCACTGAAACAGTGTCCAATCTGGAGGAATCATCTGGGAAAATCATTTAGTACTTGTATAAACATCTTTCCTTCTCTCCCAAACCTTCTAAGTACCTATACTCATATCATATCCTCTTCCTCTCTCACTCTCCTCTCCTCTCTCACTCTCCTCTCTCTCTCTCCTCTCCTCTCTCACTCTCCTCTCCTCTCTCACTCTCCTCTCCTCTCTCACCAATACCTCAAAACCCCACATTCCATTTATTTTCCAATCATCTTTCTACTGAGTACCTAGGTACTGAGTCATAATAAAAATACTACCTAGGTAGGTAGACAACTCCCCCGTAAACCTCAATCAATCATTATATCAATATATACAACAACCCACAATCCGATAAATCTCTTCTCTATCCGTAGAAATCGATACGAGTATCGTTATCCAGAATTACATCCACCATTATAGCAAATCCAATCCAATCCAATCCAATCATTCGATTCTATAGACTGAGTTGATAAAATAGGGAGGTTAACCACAATATATCTCTTTTTTTCTTCTTCAGATGGTTATATAGAGAAATTATGTTTGGTGGTGGAATTGGAAATGGAAATGGAAATGGAAATGGAAATTTGTTCGCAATAGGATATGGTGTGTATAGCTGGAGGTGATGGGGAATGAGATTCGCAAGGCAAGGTTGTTGGTATCTTTTGTGATTTGTTGAGGATGGGAGAGAGGGAGAGAAAGGGGGAGAGAGGGAGAGAGAGGGAGAGAGAGGGAGAGAGAGGGAGAGAGAGGGAGAGAGGGAGTCTTCATCTAGAGGGATGTCTTCCATAAAGATGATTTAATCGAGAAGCCTGTTGGTGTGTGAGAGTGTTAAATATATATGTGTGTGTGTCATAATGGTGTTATATATTGGTTTTTTACTACGTTGCATCGCGTTGAATGGGAGATGGGGAGGTTTTGGGAATGGATGGATGGATGATAGAGAGAGGGAGGGGGTAGGAGTTTGGCATTGCTTCTCATTGTTCCCGAAAAGCAAAGAGTTGACAGGGTCTCATATAATCCAAATTAAAATGTTATCCCTCTTGTATTACTGCCTCTTTCTTCTAATATTCTCATCCGTCAACCACTACCACTATCTATCTATATTTATCTACACACGAGCAAAACGGCATCACCTAGATAGTAGATGATAACAAACTCGGCGTCCTATGCTTCATATCCATGACTGGGTATGTAACTACCACCCCCTCCCCGATGACTCTCGAGCAGTCATAGCTCGTTGTTCGCTGTATTCTCAGAGTCCTATTCGTAGTTTTCCAAGTATTGTATTTGACAGCATCACAAGTACTAGATCCTCCACTCCTGATCTGACTCGAGGATATAAAGATATCAAGTTCGTACTGCATACAATTTTAAGTATTGCTTCCACGTGAAACCTCGTTGGTATGGATTGAAGGATAGACGATCCGCCGTGCACCGTACCTCGTAGATTTAATATTCGACACAAGACCGAGAGATAGGTATCTCACAAATATAGACACCTGGCGTCTCACCCATCTTAACAACAAAAGAGATGATGGCGTGCGTATCGCTTCTGTGAATTTGACAGAATAAAACTGCAAACCATCGCTTCCAGCATCATCTCACGAGAATCCCTGACATCAATCGATCATCCTCACTCATCCTCTGGACCGAATCCAAACCAAATTTCATCCTTAGGAATACTTCCCTTCTCCAATTCCTCGACATTCACTTGACACAGTTTTTGGTTCTCCTCCGGAATCTGCATCTTCATAACTTCATCAACCCGATCCATAAATTGCATAGCCATGCCCGCTTCTCCATGCCACATCATATGACAATGAAACGCCCATACTCCTGGATTATCCGCCACGAATCGAAGAGCTAACCATCCGAATCCTTCTACAGTGGCTACATCCCTTCTTATTAAATTATCCAACGCATGCTCATGGCCTGGTAATGTACCACGACCTTCTGGTTGAAGATGTAGAGCTTGATACCCGGGGAAGTCACCGTGTCCTTGGCCTAGAACCCAGACTTTATGACCGTGTAGATGCATCGGATGGTTTCCTTCGTCGAAGTTTCGGATGATTATATCAACGACTTTGACTCCGGAATGCTGAATTAAATAATCGTTTTCCCGGTTATAAGATATCGAGTTTACGCCATTGGCCTGGGCCATGGATGTGAATGATTCGTTCTTGGTTGAGAAACCATCGATTGTACGATGGAGTGTTGGTTGATGAACTTGAGGACGGAAAGTAGAGCTATTGAAGTAGCCTCGCTGGAGACGCCAATAATGTCTTTCAAGATTTGCGCGGATAAAATAGCTATGATCTGCTATTTGCGGGGCAGGTTCAAAGGAAGTGGGTATGAACCTGGTGGTGTTCATGTCTTTGCACCATGTTTCGATTGGCTTATTCCACTCTTGAGAAGTTGGCTTAGAGGTCATGGTTTGAGGTGTGTCTTTGTCGGAGATATAACGGATGACAGCTCGAACTTCATCGGCTCCATTGGCTGGTAGACTGGGTTCTTTCCAGCAATGAGTTACCATTCTTGCTCTGAGCCAAAATGCATCCGTCGAGTTGCTATTTGTATTCACAATCATGCTGTAGCGTTGTGCAGGACTGATCATCATGCGGGTTTCGTATGATGGCATGATGTCCGTTCCATCAACTTCAGTGATGGCAAACTCGTGCTCGTCTAAGCCGACTTGAAACCAAGCGAATGCGCCAGTATTGATAAATCTTAGTCGATGATTTTCATTTGCGGCCAAATCGAATGAAGGGAGAATTGCTGTCGAGTTGTCACATGTTCGATGTGGTAGAACGGAACAGTCTACGCTGTTCAGTCCATTAATTAGTGCTCCGTCAGGAATCGGTGAGGCTTCACTATCAGGCTCAAGGTTTTTCATCGTGAGTCCACTACTCAACTCATGATAATAATCTTGGAGCATAATTACCCGATCTGTAGAGTATGAGATTGCCTGTAAAGTCTTCTCTTTCTTAGAATGGATAATCAGTGGCCCGTATAGCCCATCAGAAATCTGTACAGCTTGATGTCCATGGTAGTAATAGGTGCCAGATTGACCCGTGACGTTGAACTGATATCGAAATTTATTGCCTGGTGCAATAGGACATTGTGTTATGCCTGTAGTACCATCCATATGGTTGGTTCCATTTTGAAAGATGCCATGAAAATGTATAGATGTAGCGTTGACGGCTTGATTGTCAACATCAATAATTATAACATCTCCCTCATTACATTCGATCATTGGACCAGGAAATTGAGAGTTAATGGTGATCATTGGTCGAAAAACTCCGTCCGGATTTGCCTCGATATCTTTGATGGTCCAGTGATATGTACGAACTTTTGGCGAGGCATCAAAATCCCAATTTGGATTCAATTCGTAGTCACTTGCTGGCCTACGGAAGCCGCTGGATGTTGGATTCGGATAGTCAATCACTGTGTTACCTTTAGAGGTGATATACGATGCAATCTTCCACATTGTGAGGATAGTTGCTATCGCTGTCGAAAATGATAGAAATACCACCCAAGGGGTTCTTAGATGCCATTTTGTTTCGAATTCCGGCTCTAGTGTTCGTTTACCCTTTTGATTTCTGCTTGACAACAACCCATCTTGATCTCCATAATCATCATCTCTCCCTTGCATTTCAACATCATCCAATGTTTCGCTTGACCCTAAAGATCTATGGGGTGATACGCTGTTTCTCTTATTCGACAACAGTCTCATTTTTTGATGTCCATAATCATCTTTTTCTCCCGTGACCTCCTGCATTTCAACATCATCTAGACTATCGTTGGACCCTGAGGATCGCTCATCGGTAAAGACAGACATGGTTGGATCTTTAGACAGATTCTCATCAATCTTGTTCGTGATGTTGCTGAGATGCTACAAATTTGTCAAGCATTCCAAGCCTTGGAAATTCCAACCTCGAGGCAATGACGTTTCCCTCTTCAACTAAATGAATTGAAATATGGTTGATGTGACGAAGTTGGTCAACAAGATGTCATCTTTCTTGTCTACGGAAAGACATGGAAATGACCAGATTGTTTCTGACAAGAAATGATTCAAGTGTAGGAAAACAATGTCGTCAATATACAAAGTAGAAAGAAAAGCCGACTTCAGAGCCGGATTAGATCAGTATATTGAGTTTTCCAAGTGAGCAGTCCAACCGAATTCGGATTGGCCATAAACTGGATGCACATGTCTCGGGATCGGAGGGAAGATCAGTTGCGTTTGCACGCTTTAGATAATGATTACTGCAATCAATTACTCGTATATTGTATCGTCGAACAACTAAAGAAGTAAAATGAAGATCCATTGAATTAATTGCCAACAAATTATTGAAGTGGCATCTAGATCCCTCTCACCCCTCTCACCCCTCTCTGATATCCGTCATGTTCTCCAATAGGATGAAGCGTTTTCCCCACGGGACTGCGAGATAAGCATTTCTTAGGTTTGGATGTCAGGTTTTAGCGGGATGTGTCTCGGCTTGCTAGGCCGAGATAGGTAATCGAGCTAATCAACTAAGCACCCACCATTTTAGCCACATGAACGAACGTTAAGTCTAACCACGAAATAGTTTAGTAGATACCTCTTCCATACCATCCAGACACTAGGGAATAATATTCTCCGCCAGACTTGTGCTAATCACCTAGGTAGTAGGTACCACGGGAAGGGTGGAGGAAAACTCTTCATTCCAGCTAATCTTTCCAATGTGAGTTTGACATGACAATATCAGACGAGATAAACGCCGACGGATTGTATGATGCCGGGTGCTAAGGAGCTCACACATGACGACAAGTGTCTGCTTGTACTCGACTCTCTCCTATACTACAAAGTTCCAGTTGCTAATGAGTACATCATGTGTGGTATCTATTATCAATTGAAGATCGATGGTTGGCCACTCTTCTCCCCCCAAGAAATCTTGTTCGACAGGGGCACTTTTGGTACTACTATCGACTGGCACTTTGCAGTAGATAGATACTCCGCATAACAACTAACAAGTGCAAAGGGACATCGCCCCTCCCCGCCCTTCCAAGAGATCGCGGCACAATGCCATCCTTGCCACCCTACAAACTGCAGTATCTGCGTGCTCGTGCATGTATTCTATGGCCAGGAATGAAAGTACTGGATAAATCGGATATGCTCAATTCTTGATGAGGCAGGTCAAAAAGATGCATCAATGTATGACTTTCGTCCAATATTATCTCAACTTACCAACATCTGAAATCTTATAGGTTAAAAGATTTCTAACGGGATGTCCAGCCATAACTCTTTTTACACCGCAGATATGGCGTTACCGTCCTTCCTCTTTACTTTACCGTTTGCCCGAGGCGGTTGATTCACTAGTTACGATCTACCAGGGTGCTAGTTATATACATGGTGTTGGTTCGTTTCCAGCATCTTGGATTTGGTAATTAGCTTGAAAACTTCGTTATTTCCATTGAGTGATGTTTGGATACTTCATGGGAAGTTTATCCTTGGTTTAGTGCTTCAGTAGTCAGTCAGTCTTCAGCATATATAAAGTTCAATTCCCGGCTCTTCAATTAATTTTTGGACAGCAACATCCAAACTTGCGAAGTTATCAACATGCGTCTCAGAACTGCCTTCCACATACTCGTGGCTCTTGCAGCCCTCGTCACAGTGTCATTTTCAGCTACAATCTCCCCAAGACTTGGAGACCTTACCAACACTATTCCTGACCTTACCAACATTATTCCTGACCTTACAAACACTATTCCTGATGGACACATTTCTCACCCGACAGCATTCGGCCATAAGGCTGTTCTCCACACCCAACAGTATGCATCACACAGAAGTCCTACCAGTTGCGTCAAGGGAGAGGTGTTCGATCGAATTTTTCACATCTGGTTTGAGAATACTGATTACGAGACTGCTATTGCAGACCGTAAGTTGCCCTTTCTCAGAAGAGAAATAATAACATGTGTACTGATATCTATACAGCAAACTTCAAACACTTCGCAGAGAAGGGTATTACATTGACAAACTACCTAGCGGTAACACATCCAAGTGAACCAAATTACCTCGCAGCCAGTGCAGGGTGAGTTTGAATTCTATATTAGATTATCCGGTCACAATGACTTACATTGATGCAGTGACTATTTCGGTCTCGATGGTGACCCATTTACTACTATTCCTACCAACGTTTCCTCTGTAGTCGATCTCCTCGAAGAAAAGGGAATCACCTGGGCTGAGTACCAGGAAGATTTGCCATATACTGGTTTCCAAGGTATGGAGTGGCGCAACGAAGTCACCGGTGCCGATGCATATGTTCGCAAGCACAAGTAAGTTTGATCAAATCACCAAAACATTCCAATGTATTGACATCACCCTAGCCCTGAAGTCCTCTTCAACAATGTCGTTGACAAGCCCGAACGTCTTCAATTGATCAAGAACCAGACCTTATTTCACCAAGATGTTGCAGCAAACTTACTGCCCCAATGGATCTTCTTTACCCCCAACATGACCTCCGACGCTCACGATAGCTCCGTCACCGTCGCAGGCGAGTATCTCTACAACCTCCTTAACCCCCTCCTCACCAATCCTCACTTCATGAACAACACTCTTGTCGTCATCACCTTCGATGAAAACGAGGTCTACTCCCGTCAAAACCGTGTTCTTACTATCCTCCTCGGTGACGTCGTTCCAAAGCACCTCCACAACACCACCGACGACACTTACTACAACCATTACTCTAAAATCTCCACCGTCGAGGCAAACTGGGGACTCCACACCCTTGGTCGCTTCGACGTCGGCGCTAACGTCTTCAAGTTCATTGCCGAGAAGACCGGCGACAAGGTCCGCAGCTGGACTCACGGTCTCCTCGAGACCCGCTACTTCAACCACAGTTATCCTGGTTTCCTTGCCGCGTCAGTCGGATGGGCACCCCAGCCCGTTCCAAACACCAAGTTGGTGGTCAATAAGCGAACCGTCTTGCCTGCTATCAAGAAGTACTGGGGAGGACAGGATGCGGATTCTAAGTATCAAGGACAGTTGGAGATCCCTGATGGATACAACTACTAAATCGCCGTACTAAGGGGCTAGTTGTGCGGAGTAATGGCGAAGGAAATATTACTAGTAAAACTAATTTGTTGCATCATCTCAAACCTTTCTAATCACACATTTGATTTTGCTATTTGATTTTTGTTAATTGATTTTGCAACTCTTTTGGTGCCATGTAAGGGGGGAAAAGGTCGGAGTACACTTTGATTTTGAACCCCATTTCGCGCTACATGAGGAGGATTAAAAAGGTTGGAATATAGTTTGTTGGTTACGCTACTATTGATTTTTTCACGGGGGCGTATGGAGAACGGTGGATAGACCAGGCTGGGGTATATAATGTATAGTAAGAGTCGATCTGGGAATTGGATGAAGAGTAAGAGGTTCTTTAGGCTTTTAGGATGTCTTTGATTCGGCCACTCGATTGGTGCCAAAAAAAATAGAAAAATAGATGAGAAAACCCCAAAATTATTGTTTTTCCTATTGCTCTGGTGATGTGATGTGATCTTCGTATACCTAGTACTTTCAAACCTTTCTGGGAACCTTGGCATTATAGTGCCTTTTCCTTGTGCAAATCAAGGAAAAAGGATGTGATGGATGATTAAGGTGGGCTTTACTTTGAAGCTTGCCAAGAGTTGACGATGCATTCCACTGGGAAAGATCATGAGTTGCCTGTTTATCAACTTCTCTTGTCCAAAATATCCTAATATCGTTTGGAAATCATAAATTATAAGATGAGTCCTCACGCTATGCAGATCACAGTGCAGCAATTCATGAAATCCTGCGCAAAAAAATGTCTTTAAAAGGGTATATCTCCTGGTTTTTCCTAGTGTCCGATATTATCAAATTCCCAACCTTTCCCTTTTCTACGCCGCTGCTGCCGGTTTAGCAACACTATATGCAGTGAAGAAATCTGGATCATTTGCTGCTTCTTCTTTGACCTGTAATTTATTCAGTTAGAAATGTACTCCATCAATGTGTAGGCTGAGTATCTAGGAATTTGGATACCGGGACATGTTGCTCAGGCCCCATTTCCCTCCCAGAACAAGATTAAATAGGGAAGAACTTACAATATCCAGACCTCCAACAAGTTCTCCATCCATCCATAATTGTGGGAAAGTAGGCCAATCCGCAAATTCCTTAAGACCCTGCCTTACCTCATCATCGGCCAAAATATTAAAGAATCCATATTTCACCGATTTTTCTCTCAGTAAAGCGACGAGTTGACGGGAGAAACCGCACTGGGGCGCAGAAGGGGTTCCTTTCATGAATAACATAACAGGAGCTGCCTTTACAAGATTGGACAAGCGAGCGTGGAGATCTTCTTTAGACATTGGCTCTTCGGATTCGGTAGAAGTGGTAGGTGCGGTTGTTGATGGCGCGGTAGAGGCATGGTTTATACTGGGGACGGGTCTAGCAGATGTACCGTTTGTGGAGGAGGAGGGGGAGTTGGCGTGTTTTTCAATCGCATTGCGGACTTTGGTGGCGTCGCTGCCGGAGACGGTCTCGAGGACTACATTGTTGCGGGTGAGGACGAGGTATGGAACCGCGGTTACGTCAAAGGCATCGGAGACGGAAATAACTTCTTCGGCATTCATGGAAACCCATGAGGTGGTTGGGGGTGTAGTTGGGGGGTAGGATAGCGCGAGAGTACGGAGGACGGTTGTCCTAGTGTGAGGATTAGTATGGTCGTCTGACAATGTGGGCAACTGGGAGAAACTGAAGCGAAGCTAAAGTAGAAGAGAGGGGTTGATGACGATGAATCCGGGGAAGTCTTACATTTGCGCGCATGGTGCTGCCCATGGTGCCTAGTGTTTGTCGCATTAGTCAAGGTTTGAAGAGGGCGGATGAGGGGCGGTGGATGAAGAGACGTACGTGAAAGTTTATGATCTGCAGAGTCGATGATGGCAGAGATTCAGTGTGCTTCTGCCATTCTTCTTCTGTGGTAATATCGATAAGGGTTGACATCTTGATACTTTTCTCTGTTTGTAGTGGGGTGGATGTTGCTGGTGGGGGGTAGTTTCGTTGCTTTGTTTAAGAAACCGTGGGGTGTATAGAGTTTCTCTTGTTTAGTTTACGGGAAGTAGGTAGGCTCGAGGTAGGTATCGAAATATTAGTCGAATCAATGATGAATAGACGAAGATTTAGTTAAAATAGTTCTGGTTGATGGGTGAGGGAAGTTGCGAGGCCGGAGATATATTTTCTAATCGCTATCAAATGGCTAGCCTCATCGCGTCATCCCAAGCGACAAATTTCTCAATCATTCCATAGAAAAGAGACAATTACAAAAATGATTAATAATCCAACATAATTGGTTTGTTGTGAGAGCTGCTGTATGGTAATAATAACTTTCCTCATTGCAATTGTTCATATGATGCATATTGGAATTCAAGTGTAGGAGCAACATAGAAGATATGAGACTAGCACAAAGGCCTTTTGCAAGCTAAATTTGTGTATTATGCTCTCAATGAGCTTCGTTGGTGGTAGTACCCGATGAACTTTTTATCTTGGAAATTTCTCCTGGGGAAGGTTAGCTATTCCCACGATAGATGTAAACATTTCTAGACTCAAGCTGATCATCACCCGGCCTTTCTCCGAGATTATAAACAAACCTGTATCAATTTCACTTACGTATTTACCAGTCAGTCACTACTACACAGAATACTAAAGTCTTTGGTCTTGATACTACTTTATGCTGATCTTGGTTTCAAGACTTTGAACTATCCACCCCCAGATTTGAGCTAATCTGGGAGGATACGCCATCTATGTCAAGACAGCATCAACCTCATTTCCATGATTTGGAGGTCTCAAAACACATTCCTTGATCCCATACCTTAATCGAACCAATTTGTAAGTTTACTAAGTTAGTATATCTAGTTAGTATGCGCATTCAACGCTAGCTCTGAGATTGTCCTTCTAAATCCTTGTTGCCATATGGATGACGAGGATGGAATTCGGGCCAAGGTGTTTTTGATTTTCTCTTCCACTGTTCCGAGTTCCAACTTCCATGTGCCGTCTCCCATGTGTCGTCTCCCGATTTTTTTGAATTGATCTGTCTCTGTGATCGCCAGCTCATTTCCTTTGTATCGTCCATCCGTTTTAACTTTCGATGGACTTTCCGCACCGGAGGCCAACTTACACTTACTATTTCGTGCACCCATGAAACCAGCGGACCTTTCCTTTCTCGAATACTCAACTTTTCAGCGAATGATCTCAATTCGAGTCTTAGCGAACCCCAGACAATCCGCTTCAAATCCACATGTCTGGATACATCAAAAGATTGTACTGTTATGATGATTCAAATGGCCACGCCTCAACTTGTCGTTGTTATGGGGGTCAGTGACATACTGACTCCAGCTCACCGTCTGTTGCATAGACAAGGCACTGATTGTAGTCCGTGATATTCATGAAAAAGAACCCACTTGCCATAACATTGAATGGCCAGTTGGGCCACAAGATTGAGTATGCTTTCTGGAGGAAACAGCCATTCGCTTGAATGCCTTTAGTGGACAGGAAAATTGAGGATGTAAAAGAATGTTTTCTAATACATAACACGCTAACAGTCATCGTGGTATAGATATGAACTTCGAATGCTTAACGACTGCATAAATCTGAAGGCCGTGAAAAGAAGAACGAAGCCAGCTTTTGACAAACGTGGCTCTGCACATGAAATGGGTATCGCAAAACCCATGGCCCACTTTGACATCGTCACCCACCAACGCAACAAAAGCAAAAAGTTAAAAACATACAACAGTAAGGATTCGCTGATGGTCACCCACTCAACTACTAATTTACCGATTTGAGTCTTGAGTATGGCAGAGCGGACGGGATGCCCTAATTTTCTCAATCTATGGTCGTATGTGGAAGATCGAGAGGGAATTTGATTCATATACCACAGTCTGGAAGTCTTCAGGGCGACTTGCTCTTCCACTTCGACTACTATGAAAGTGACTTGTGTCTCTAAGAGTAAAGTTCTTGTTCAATCTCTGAGGAAATGGAACACTCTCTGAGCACTCGGTAGTCGATGATGCGTTTACTGCAACGATAATCGTAGAGCAAGTCGTCAGCAACATAGTACACGGCGGCTCTTCTTCGTTTCTTGAGTTATTGATACTTTATGTACGAAGAATGAGTGACCCGCAGTGTTAATCTAGGGCTACCCCAGAACGATCAATATTGAACTAGACCTTCAACGGATAGCGCAAGACGACATGGGTTTTCAGCGATTGCAAAATTAATATTCGGTGTTTTTCCCCAGGTCACTGGTGCTCCACCGCATACCTGCGCGCACAGCAGGGTGCGTATGTATATTGTAGGACAGATACCACAATACTTTGCAATTGGAGAAGCACATGTGGTATACTCTGTAGATAAGGGGGAGAACGCGAAGCTGCTGGTAACCTGGCAGCTGGAGTGACATCTTGAAGCCAAGTCGGATATGTGACGGATACAGGGGGACGGTCAAAGTGGCTGACAATACTAAAAGCTGTTGCTGCTTTTAATGAGTCAAGGGTTGTATCAAGGATTATTCTGCAGCATCAATCCGGGTTACAAGATCGGATGATGGAAACGGAAGTAAAACCAGCAGCGACGATAATATAATGGAACGCTTGAGAAGGTGACGATCGGGGGAAAGGTGGCTGAGGTAGCGTCTTAAGCGTATACTAGGACCACTCACGCCCTATAAGGATTAGATTGGGGGATTTGGAAGCAGGGGAGCAGGGGAAGCTGAACGATCGCTGTTCATAGTATTAAATAGCAAATCTCTTTCAGAAGTTGCATGGAACAATGGCCGTGTTCCGGGTTGGCGCATCAGATGGTAACTGGATTGTACCAAACAAAAGGGCCACAATTGCTGAGCCATGCTGATGAGGTGTTTGATCTGCGCCTTCTTTCTATTTGCATGCTGCATATTGAGCCGGTCGAGCCAACCAAAACAGAAGGGCTTGCATGACTCCCAACTGCGAGACTGCGAAATGATTACCCTATAGCTACTGGATGATACAAATGTAAGGTACTGGCTGTACGTTGAAGAGTGGCACCTATAAATCCCATACCCATCCGCGCCATCCTTCTTTGAATGAGACCGTTGACTCGATCGAACTCTTTCTTTGATCCAAAACCACCTGGGCGAGATATTAAACTTCACAAGCATTAAAAGCATCCAAAGCCGCAAAGCTTATAATCAGAACAAGAGGAACAGAGGAACAGAGGAAAAGAGGAAAAGAGTAAAGAAAAGAGACGGCCTCGACTGCGTATTCACATCCACTCCCAAATAAAGAAATTCCAAATACCTTGGCGTAATTAATAGGTTAGTGGTATTAATGTTCTATTTCGATATTTTATCACTCGTCAGCGATTAGGTACTAGGTACAGTACAATAGGCATTTTTATAGCGAGTACAACCCAATTGGTTCCCTCCTTGGCAGTGTCTCGAACGAACATCCTTCCTCCGTTCTACCGATTTTTAGCTCTTATTGATGAATCCAATCTAATCTAACTTTGAAGTTCGACCTCTCTTCTTTCTCAACGTCAACTTTTTCACTCGCAACGTTTACTTGTATTTGTTTTTTTTTATCAATCAATCGCATCAATCACCTCTCTCCGTAAGTTTGCGCATTTCTTCCCACACAGCTTCAACCTGTGCGAATCGAATACTGACCAGAGACTCTGTCCTCCTCATTATAGATCAACACAATGTCGAACCAAGGTTACTACAACAATCAACAACCCCAATATGGTGGTCAACCTCAATATCCTCCCAATGTATGTTTTCGCCTCTATTGTCACCGTCATATCGATCTCCTTGCGATCTCTTGGATAATCTTGGCACATGGAATGGAAGAAGCTGACTTTGGTGATACATAGGCTTATGGAGGACCACCACCACAACAAGGCTATTATCAACAAGGCCCTCCACCTGTGAGTACATTCGCATATCCTCTATTCAATCCACTGTTCTGTATAATGCGATGGTTGTAATTCCTCGAAACCTCAGCGCCGTCGCAATGCCGAGAAACACCGAGATAGCTTCACCGTCGCATGGCACAATGCAATGTACCTCACATCTAAAAGCCCTTTGAACTAATAATTATCTCTTTAGCAACAAATGCAATATCAACAACAACCTCCTCCAAAGAGTTCCGGTGGTGGACAAGGTTGTCTCGGTGCTTGTTTTGCAGCCCTCTGTTGTTGTTGCGTAATGGAAGAAGGATGTGAGCTCTGTGTTGAATGTATGTTATTCCCTACACCCTTCTGCTCTTACTTACCACGCCACAATCTCATAACAACCCACTAACCCTTTCCTCGCAGGTGCCGAATGTTGTTAGAGCACGTCGCTGCGAAACCCACGCATTCTCCGCTACTATTCATCCATATAAACGCCATCTCGAAATTGCCTAATCCACTAGCGCCTCAGCACATCTCCATCTCCAGTATCGCGATTCAATCGAACAAATCGACGGCTTTATACTTGCCCATAATGTTTTCCCTTCCCGCAAGCCAGCAACGATACAACGCCCTCCCGAAGTCCCAACTCGTTTTCCACAATCAAATCACCTTGTTCATAGATTTATATGATTGAAGTAACAAATTCGGCTTTCCCACGCATTTTTCCTTCGTCTCACATATCCAGTTTTTTCATATTCTTACAGGTCTGCGTCTCTTTTCGAATGGATCACAGACTTTCTGCTTCCAGCTAGTTTTTAGGGTGGTTGGTTGGTTAAGATAAGATAATGAATGACTTTTATTTAATAATTTATGCGCTATAGCTTGGTTCCGTGTGATGTCTGAATATGTGTGATTTGAATTATTTCATTTTGTGCTTTGCTACTTATGGATGTCACAATGTGAACGCCACCGTGCATGGCAAATACGTGGAAGGATCTGAGAGATATTCATGATTTCAACAGCTAGAAATCCTCCTTGAGCTTTAATGGATTGGTAAACGAAGAATACTTGTTGACCACTTTACCGAGAGACAAAGACAAATGAATATGTACAATCGAATTCACACAGTGTTAGACAGCGACATCGAGGAAAGAATCTCCAATTCTCTTCTTATATTTTATAGAGACCAAGACCACCGTTATTTCGCTTTTTTTCTTCTTCACAAGTCGTAGTTAACTGCCTAGAAAAACCATTCATGCCACCCTCATCTACAAAATCTCCTGAATTTTTATAATGTTGAATCAATTTCAACTACATCACAAGTACCCCTCCCAAAGACGTCAATCGCTTCATGTGCATTTGCGCTTCGCTTAAATTCATTCCAACCAATGTAGATACTTATTGGTCAAGTTCTACATAGTTTGCTGGGAAGAGACCAGAGTGTCCTTTGAATTGACCGAACCACCAATCATCATCCGGGAATTCCTATTGACTGGGTTAGTAATCGTTCTTGAATGCGTTCAGAAAAGGAGAGTGAAGGAGGTGAACATATAAGCGAAACATACCAAATCAGTAATTGTAGCACCTTCTGGGAAACTCAATTCATTATCCTCGGCAGCCTCATAGTCGTATAAGGTAGTGGCCGTAGGACCAGCAGCGTGAGCGGGTGCAGCTGCTGGAGCTGCTGGAGCTGGAGCTGGTGCATGTGCAGGTGCAGGTGGTTCTGGCTCATCGTAATGGCTTGGAGCTGAAGCTGGGGCTGGTGCCGACTCTTCTTCATCTTCTACAAGTTCTACATAGTTGCTTGGGAAGAGACCACTTTCGCCCTTTGAATTGGTGCCCATCCACCAATCATCATCGACCATTTCAATGTTGGTGACGTATTCGCCTTCAACCAATTCCAACTCATTATCTTCAGCCTTCTCGTAGTCGTATTGAATCAATGCGCGTTTACCGCTAGCAGCGGATGCTTCATTGACGGCAGGAGCGCTGTGTCCAAATGTTTCGGCTGCCACAGCTGCTGCGGCGCCACGGGCAGGATCATATCCAGCAGGTTCCTCTGTGAGATCTTTCTCTTGGGGGACGTGTTCGATGGCCTGCTCAAGAGTTGGATGGTCATGAAGTTCCTCCGGCGCTTCCATTTCCTCAGGTTCTCGTCCACGTGCTACTGGCATAGCAATACGAACGGGAGATGACTCGCGTTCTGGCTCCTCTTCTGGTTCTGGTGTAGGACTGCGGGGAACTGGTGGAGGCGCGGGAATGTTTGGTCTGCTGTATTCCTCCTCCTCGGACTCAACAGGTGGAGGACGAGTTGGAAGTCCAGGCATTGGAACTGCACCAGGCCTGCTGGAGGCATTGACAGGTGGAGGCGGTGGAGATTGGTCTCGGTCTCCAGTGATTGATCGTGGCATTGCTGGCGCGCCCATTGGTGCTTGTCCTCCCTTGAATCGGTCCCGGATAGCATTGATACCTCCAGCTGGAGAATCTGGCACTACTTGCTCGGCTTCTGCTTCGCCGGTTTTCTGTTGGTCGATGCTGCCTGTAGCAGATTGCCCAGTGGGATTGGTAGCAACAGGAGCCCAAGATTTGCCAGTATATCCACTCTTCCATTGTCCTCCTCCACTTGGCTGGCTTGCAATGGGCGATGCTACGCTCTGGGGAGGAGCATCGCCAGCAGCACTAAGTCCTCTTTCTCGAGCTTTCTTCTCTGCCCAGATTTGAGCAGGAGTTTTACCACCCTCGTCAGCAAATGTTCGACTGGCTGCACCGATTGGAGCAGATGCTGCCGGGGCTGCTGGCGACTGAATTCCAAAACTTCCTGGAGTTGGGGCTTTTGTTCCAGCAAAACTGCTGGCAGTGGATCCAAATCTGTTCGCGACCTTTGGTTTTGGTAGAGTTGTGAGACGCTCTGATTGAGTGAAAGCCGCAGACCTATCCGCAAGAGACTTTGGTGGTTCATCACTGCTTGGGGCGGGTGAGCCAGTAGCGGCAGGTGAAACCGCCCTGGGACCGTCGTCGCCAGGCTTTTGAGCTTTGGCTCGGATCGCGGCAATATCCACCTTGCCGACTGGTTCGTATGCTCCCTTAACTATCGTTGGTCGATCATCACCACTGCTTTTAGCTTGAGCACGTAGTGCTGCAATGTCTACCTTTCCGATTGGTTGATAACCTCCTTTGACAACATCTGGAGCAGATCCACTGTCTGCTCCACTGTCATTGCTGGATCTTGAAGCGGTTGGCTGTTTGGTAAGCTCTGCCATATTAACTTTTGTGGGTTTATATGCGGGCTGGACCTTTTCAAGTTGTGTCCTGGTGATTTGTGGCGCATCTGCGCCCCATCCATCTCCGTCTACGTTGTCATTCTGACTTGTCCTTGATCTCGAACCTGCCAATGGATTGAAACCCGACACACCGCCCGACCGTGTAGGAGTGAACACTGGTTTAGAAGCTGTTGGGGGACGAGGACCAGAGGAAGGCGGTGGTGCTGAGCCCGAGGAATATTTCGCGCCCGATGCATCTGCTACTTTCTGAACAATACTTTCTGGTGCCAAGTCGGATTCCGATCGAGCAGTTATTTGAACATGATAGCCCTAGATAAATTTATAAGTATGAATAGATGTGAGATAATCAGATGGATGAGTACGAACATGAAGAATCTTGGATACTGCTGCAAGGTGGCTTGTGAAATAGCCCTTTGTTCTTTCCGGAACACCTTCACCGCACTGTAGGTTATGTTAGGACCTCCTGTCATTCCAACACTCTTTTCAATTGTATGACTGACCCATCCAATAAGTACGTATTTCGGGAGTGTTGTATTGGGATCTTTGACTTTGACAAATGCGAATTGAACTCGACCTTCCGAGAAATCCTCGATTAAGTCGATGAGTTCTCCCTCTGGATTTCAAGCCATTAGACGATTTGCTTGGATTCAACAACAATGATATAAACATACCTCCGGTGCTTTGCACCTTTAGCACACTCTCCTTTCCACCACTATCTTGTTGAAAAGCATTTACAAGAGGAGCTGACACTGAGAACAAAGCCCACTGTCCATAAGTCGGGCTGGACGCCGCAACTCCGGAGGGTGCAGAAGAATTGACCACTCCAGTATATGATGATTTAATAGAAGGGCCATTCGTGGATGTATTGAGAGTTGCCATATTGGCAATAGTTAGAGGTGGGGTTAAATAAGAGTTAAATGGTTTGAGGGAAAATGAAAAGGAGTGAGAGGTTGAATGTTTGGAGGTGTAGAGTATTGTATTGGTTTGTGCTCGGCTTGTTCAAGCTGTCGTTATGTTATGTCATGTTTCAATAATGGCTGGAACTGGAACATGCTTGTATGTATAAGCATCTTTTTGACCGCCACTAACCAACCAATCGACCGCCTCACTTTTTCTTAATTGTGTATGCTTCACTTATCTTACGCCCACCCACCCACTACAATTGAAAGATTATAAGATAAAATATCAGGAGCGCAACATATTTGAGGGAAGGTTTATTTTTCACTCTATCATTCTATTCAAGATATTCGACTGTACCTCCATTTCATTTTTGTGGTAACATCAAGTTTTATCCTTGCCTTCCTATCAAATGACGGTCGCATAGCTTATCCATAGCTTGCTCCTGTCTCGAATGAGACTGGAATTCTTCCTTTTGGACCCAAATTCTCACAGGATACCATTCTCGACAACCCTCTGCTCCTCCCAATCCGGTCGCATAGTTATCAATATATTATTGATCTTGGTCATTGCGATTTGAAATCAAATCCGCAAAGTGTTTGACAAGTGTTAATTTCCTATTCTCTCTTTTGACTTGATACATTCCAAATACGAACCAAGGAATTGACCTTGGTTCAGAATGGATACTCCAGGCAGCGATATACCTTCTGGGAGTACAGGTATATCTACTACAGACACATCCACTACGACATCTCCCAAGCCTACTATTTCAAACGTCAACCCAGACGCAGGATCATCCAATAGCCATATTATTTCGATTGTTGAGAACGACGACTCAGCCTCAGATGTTTCGATGTCCGCAGATTCTGAGGATGAAGATGAAGATACCTTGGATGCGCTGGCCATACAATCCAACTCGAAAGCCCAAATTCCGGAAAAAACTAATGGTCCCATGTTGCAGTCCTCCCAGCCGGAAACTTCCAGGAAGCGGAAATATTTAGAATCCAGAGAGGATCGCACAAATGGCCACATTGAAAATACAAAGGTCCTTGAGGAAATGCGCAAACGTCTAAAGCCAGATGAGATACAGGACCATTGGAGAAGTGAGGGCCAATTACATTTAAATCGGTCTGTTCTGCCAGCTGAAATTTGGCATCACATTTTCACTTTCACTGCTCCTAAAACTTTGGGTAACTTGTTACAAGTAAACAAGTCTTTCAATAAATATCTTGATCCTTCATCAGATAGCACCACTGTTCCCCTTTCCAAATCTTCTGTTCAGGTATTAAAGCCAGATGCCATCTGGCGAGCCTCTAGACGTTTTTTTCAGCCTCTCATGCCTGTTCCTTTAGTTGGACAAACTGAACTTGATATGTGGAGATTGTGTTGCTCCAATTCCTGTCAGTTCTGTAGCAAGAAAAATACAATTACCAATATTGTTCAATCAGACCAATGGCATCTGGGTCCAGGGGAAAATGGAGTCATTCCCATCTGGCCTTTCGCAGTGAGATCATGTGGAATTTGTCTTCTGCAACATGCTATTAAGGTATAGTCTCACGTTTTCTTTAGTTTGCACTTGGGGCTCACTAATTCGTGCCCAGGAGATTGATGTATTGCTGTCTTCATCAGTTCCGTCACCGCTGATGCCGGCCCTGCCATTCGTATTTCTCACCAATGAGTTACATGTCATTCCAGCAACAGCATTGCAGAATAACCAACCACCGTTGACTACTCAAATTACGAAATACTATCTCAAAAAGCATATCGAAGAAATCAAAGATGAATTTGAATCTGTCAAAGCTATGGGCTCAGCAACGATAGAGGAATGGCTCAAAGGTCTGGAAGATCGTGGTAAAGAACGACGTATCGATTCAGCCCGGTGGGAAAGATGGGAGGCCAATGGCGGGATTGTTCGGATCAAAACACCAGATCAACATGACCCCTCAAAACAGATACCTGCAGCAATTGCTTCAAACACTGATTTCATCCCCACAAAAGGGCAACAAGTATTGATGAATAGCGGACCAAAATTGCCAAACCATACGCCTGACACGCATTCATTACCCCAGATCCCCAAATCATTGCCTGCGATACACACTTCTTTCCGTAAGTTCTTCCTTTGCTAATCATGCCATTTATTTATACTGTGGAAACTGACTGTATGGCCATAGCGGCGAACATCCCTGTACCACGGTACGACTCGCCCTCACAGAGTATTTATTCTGCATACACACCTCGGTCAAACTTACAGCCAAAACATGAAAGGACCAAGGAGGAAGTTGCCGATCTGAAAGCAACACGAAGGGCTGAAATTGAACGAAGATCCTTATTGTTAGATCCTCCACTGACAGCAAATGTTCTAGCCCATATGAGTTCATTTCAGGCCGCTATACAGATAATTCAACCTTTAAATGATGGTGCCTGGGAAGTTTTGAAGCCCCGATTACTATCACAGAGAGAAGAAGCCGAGCAACGAGAAAATGACCGGATTACCCAATTCCAAGTAGTTGAGGAGCGCCATTTCAAGGATATCCAAGCCAAACCGGAATACAAGGAAGCCATTGATAGAGAATGGGATGATGCCCAGGCCCCACTCCGGGCTCGGATTGGTGCATATGCCGACGAAACAATTCGTTCTGGCTGGAATGGTGGTGACAAAGTGACCAAAGAATCTAGTCCTAAATTTGCCGCGGACGTCCTGATCTACGTCAGAAAGCGGTTCTATGCTGAGATCGCCAAGGATGATGCTGCAGTGCGAGCAACAGGCCAAGAGCCACCATCGGATCCTCCATTGGGGCCATACACTCGCAAGCTAACTTTGGAAAATATGAAATGGGTATTCGATACAAAGATAAAACCTCACACCGAACAGTATAACAAGGACCTTTTTCTTTGCAATGTCTGCGACAACAATTTTAAATATTATGGTTTCGAGGGCGTTGTTCAGCATTTTGCTGCCAAGCATACCACTTCGCTCAGTTTTGGTAGCATAGTAGTACATTGGAAATCAGAATGGCCAGAGTATCCACCGTTTTGTCCAGATCCTATTGCCCGGGTTAGAACTGTGTTTCCTAATTTTCCTGGGCCAAGTGCCACCGCTCCCTACGCCGGCTCCGCTCCCTCTATCCCGCCGCATAGTGGTTATGCTGGATATCAGCAGCTTGCCTCGGCTGCACCGAACCCCAATGCTTACCAGGATCCATATTATGGCCATTCCCAGTATGGAGACCAACATGTAGCCCCCCAGCCTGGTCCGTATGCACCGCAACAATTGTACCAAGATCCGAATCAAGACTATTCCCAATATACAGCACAACCATTGTCTGTCATAACTCCAGGATACAGCGACCATGTTCAAAACTACCCACAGCCTAATTATGGAGGTCCCTACTCTACACCCACTCAGCCAGGCTATACGCCTTTACCCCCTAACCAGATGTATCCTACTCCAATACCGGATACCAATGTCCAACAGTCATCTTATGTTTCCCACAATTCCCAGCATCCTACCTCATATAATCAGCCACCAGTCTACACCAGTGGAAACTACTCACAACTACCAGCATCCGCGCCACAGCAAGCACAACCTCGTGCTTCTTCGTTACCACAAAAGACCGATGAGTACAAAGCCCACCTTCGGCAGCTTGGTCACGACGCTAGGACTATTTGGGACTCGATAACTGGCGTGAAAGATGTTCCCGGTAGCGTAAAGGCACACACAATCCTCTTTCACCTATTAAAAAGATTTCGCTCCAAGTTTGGGCAGGACCCACCACTCTCGATGATAGTTGATGGATTGTCCAATAACAAGGACATGCGACCTGTCCGAAATATTAATGGGCTTTTGTGTCGAGCTTGTGTACTAGGCATGGCAGGTTCTGTTACTTCTTCAAAGCCCGATAGGAAACATTTTTCATTTCCCCAACTTACCATCCACTTCCGCACGATACACGAGGAAGGAGTGCCTTCAAACCTTATAGGTCACTTCCCAGATTGGACAAAAGACATGGTCGAGCTTCCCGATCAGGCGAAAATTTCGTCACTTGCAACTGCCCCAGGAATGGAAGCTCGAAAGCTTGAGATCTTTTTAGAAGCGCTCCCAGAGATTGCTGCGACTCCGCAACCGAAAAAGGATACGATGTCTCAGCGAACTTCATCGTGGCAGCCAAAAGCCGAGCCTCTAGACCAAGAAACGTCTATTTGGCAGCAGGTACCATATGTCAGTCAGGGCATAACTGTACCCCTTGCGCCCTCGCAAGACAATCATGAAAAATACTATGTCACTGTTGTAGACACTCGAACTCCCGATACCGAATCGGGTTCTGTTACTTACAATAATAATCCGTATGATCCACGGCACCCTCGCGATGCGCAAAAGCGACAATCATCACGTAACCGCGCATCAATCGCCGTTTCATCTCGCCATGAACAAGATAACCAATCAATCCACGATGAAACTGTTAATGTTCGCCGACCTACCGAGTCTATATCACCTTTTGTATCTTATGCCAGACCCGAAGAAAGGCATAGCCGCCGTACCACTCATGATGAAGCCCCAATCTACTTGGATAGAAATGCTAGGTATCGAGAAGCAAACGATACAGAACACAAGCCTCGCTACGAACGAACCATCAAAAGCTATGATGATTTAGCCACCCCCGTTCGAGAGTATGGAGCCGCAAACTCTCAATCGCATAAACTAAATCGACAGGAACAAGCATCACCCAACACTTCCAGTATTGCGAAAAACTCATTAGAAACTCAATACAGGCCATCAGAGAACACAAAATCTCAACAGACCCGCATCTCCGATGTCGTAGCTCAGATCTCTCAGCAGGCACAGCAAGCACGTGGAAAACAAACTACTATTTGTGAAGGGCCTGTTGAGCTCGGGTCCGAAGACGGTGAGTTGCAAAGAGATACGATTGCGCATGCCAATCATAAGCGACCGTTAGATGAAGCGGCCAATGAAGCGGAACGGTTTCTTGGCAGCTTGCAGCCCGAAAAGCGTTCCGATGCGATTAGTCAGAGAGTTCAGCAACCCATGCGGCATAGAGAGGATTACATCGAGCCGAAATGGGAAGCAGTACGCGACGATGGTGTGCGCCAAAGACGCCCCCTATCATCAGAACCACAGCAGCGTTTTCGAGAAGTATATAATGATGGTCTAGCCGTGTCCGGTCGACCTACACATGTCCCCAGTGAGCAGGGGTCTTACAATGGGTACTATACACAAGAGCGCCCTCCTCAAGCTCGACAAATTCGAGCTTATGCTACGAACGATCATTATATGGATTCTGTTTCTGGGCAATCCTTTGCACGAGAGCGTTCTCCTGAAATTACTGATCGACGATACCCGAGCAATGTAATTTATCGAGATGAGAGACAGGGAAGTCATGGTGCTCATCGCACACCGAGCAGATATGCTCGATATGAGAGTGTCAGATTAGAAAATGACCGAGCACGTTCAAGGTCACCAGTATACGTTAAGGCGGGCACACAAGCTGGACAGTATGCCGAACGCAGTCCAGACCCCCATATTTCTCGCCAAGAGCCCATCTATCGCATGCGGACACCAAAAGAAGAAATCATCTATGAAAGGGCTCCACGCCAGGAGTACTATCGTGTTTATGCCGATGAGCCCCGACCTCGACAAGCTTATGAATATATCCAGTACGATTCTCAAGGTCCTTATATCATTCATAGACCTGCCCGCCGAGAACATGAAACAATTTATGCGGCATATGAGGGCGAGTCGCTTTCGAGGCAACCTCTTTACGAAGCACGACCAACCGTTGGACATACAGATCCTGCTTATTATGAAGAGTACGATCCTCGCCATCCGGAGCCGCCTCCTGCAGCCGCAGAAGCTCGCGAGGTTAGATACCAGTAACTGATGTTTTTCTTGGGAGGTCAAGGCTTTATATTACCATTGTAACAACATGCTCTGCAAGGTTGGTTTGGTGTGAATTTTGCATTTTCCGCGTTCTACAACTTTTATATGTTTTGCACTTCTTCCTCGTTGAAGAACATCTATTGGCTGGTAAATAATTTCTCCTTTTGTGTATCACCATTCATTTTCTGTTGTTGTAACAGTCATCGTGTACAACAAATCAGTTCTTCGTGGTTCAGATTGCTCTGAGAGCAACCTCCTCCCTGAAAGGCAGGTCATAGGCGTATGGCGTTTATACTTCTGGCATACTCAGATTTCTCAGAGGGAAAAGGGATGATTCATGAACTCTTTATCATTTTGTACTTTTATGAAAAGCATTGTATCGGTAGGCAAATTAATAAATAATCTGAAAGAGAACTATTGATTCTATTGTTTCTATCTTTCTACCCTAGTACTGTTACTGTGATCTTAGGGTGTTGTGATATCACAGTACAATTATTCAAGCCAGGTATCAATTTATTCCATTCTAGATTTACTACAAGGATAAATCCTAATGAGGTGGTGCGATAAACAGATTCACCATCACGCTTCAAACATACAGTGACTCGACTCTGACTCCCAGTGGGTGACACATTGTCCTTCTCAAGCCTATACAATCTTAATATTATATTTCTTCTTTTTTACTCTGTAACCTTTGAAAATCTACATCTAGTTGTCAACATCACAATATCACATCCTTTTCTCAACTGTTAAACATACCTCTTCTTCAGGAAAGCACGTCATCGCATTAAACCTTATACCAGCCAACACGTTACCCTTAGGCATCGAAATTCAAGTCTGTCAAATCTTCCCACTTTCGAGATAATCATAGGATCAACAAACGAACTCTCACATCTCCTTAGACTTTCAAATTTCCAAAGCATCAATCCGAACAAACCGGACCACGAAAATGAAAGCCCTCTGGTGGGTGGCCATTGCCCTCGCCCTTCGTTCCTTATTCGGTTCCTCCCACGGTCCATCCAGAAATCAAGATCGCCACGAAAGTAGAGGTAGACGTTATGATTCGCGGAGACGAAGAGAAAGAACGAGGAGTAGTGATCGATGTGAATACGACGGAGATACGGGAGATTTCGAGAGATTGAGTGGATTAGGCGAGACTCTTCTCGATATTCTTGGAACTGAAACGAAGAGCAAGAAAAGAACGGAGAGGAGAAGGGGAAGTAGAAGTAGAGGAGGGCAGGAGGGCAGGAGAAGGAGAGGTAGTTTTGCTTATTAGGTGGCGGGGCTTGTGTATAGGGAGTTCGGAGTTGGTTGCGTCTATTACCCTTCACCCTTTATACATCTGATTCCTAAGTTCTTATTGAAGAATTAACGAAAAAGGACGTACAGACCGCACGTAGCGAAAGGGCCTAGGAGAAATTCTTGTTATGCAAGGCCTTTGTCTCGAATGTAGATAGTGGAATATAGAGGAGAATTTGTCATAGAAAATTGTGTTTTGCTCTTTACGCTTTGCCCACCCTTTCTAGTCTGCCATCACCATACCGACTGTTAAGCCTAATTGTGGCTTCAGTATTCCGCACTGCAGTCCAGCAATCAGAAGCTCTCAACGTCTGAAAGTGATACAATATTCAAGATGGATTCGATCATTGGAACTATTACAATGATTTCATCAGATTCTGGCAAGGAAAGCTTCTGATCGTCGGACTGCAATCCAGCCTTTTTGGCATTTCGAGACTCCAAACCCAAAGGTGGCAGCTCATTCAAAAATGGAGCATATGATGGGGGGCTCTTCGAATCATGATCCCCCGCATGGATCTGCACGAATTAATAACATCACCATTTATACTAAGCATCATAAGGTTTATACTAGTATAGGAAATTTTAAACGGTCAGAGTTTAGAGTTTGGAGCTTAAAATAGGTACTTGGATGCAAAGATCTCTTAATCCGTCATGCCAGCCTAGCGTTCGCACAAATATATATATATATATATGTATCTTGCAATATTCATTTTGATAGATGCTGTTCAAAATTGCATGTTTCTTCATTCGACATCCAATGTTCGCTATCTATCTATACATCTACAGGATAATACAAGAAACACCATCGATCTAAACTTCTGTAATCACCAAACCAATCACCAATCACTGCTCCATCATTGTTATCTTCCACAATGACTTCTGCTCCTCTATCTGAATGCGTAAATATATGCGTATCGAGATGCCCACCTTCATGGGCTCATAACTTCAACGTCGTGTTCCTTATAATCTTTGTCACTCTCATGTCATCGCTACTCATCGTGGGAGCAATAGCAGGCTACAAAGATATCATGGAGGGACGTCAGCGATTCCCACCCCCCAATCCAAACGGCACGGAGGAAGGACGGGATGCACGCCGAAGAATCTGGGAGAGAATCGAGAAGCGAGATTCTGCCCGTCTACGTGACTACGAATCTCTTGCTATACAAGTAGAGTATTGCGCTAAAGATGTGGATAAAGATGATGTTTATTACATAGATCTTGTGGAACAAGCGAGGGCGCTGAAGTATACCATAAAGAGCATAAAGAATGAGATGAAAATACGATACAAGTCAAAAGATTCTGGAATATATAAATTAAGATAGCCTGGCCGGATCAGTGGGCTTCTTAGTACTTCAGATCTAGGAGTAGTCATATGTTGATTCTATCTCATAACGGCGTTAAGGGTGTCGAAATTTCCATACAAACTTTACTGCTATTGCTTGGGACCATCACAAAGACCGAGGCTTTCTAGCCAGTAGACCAACCAGGAGACTACCAACTCGGGACGCCTTCGCTTGACGGGGATCTTATTGATCAATCAGATAATCAGGATTCCTGAAATTTGATCAAATGTTCACATTCGTTTTCTAATACAAAATCCAATCAATTATTCAACAAAGTATATTCCACGGATCAAATTGGCGCTCTGAGTTGGCGGTCACTTCACTACGGCACTGCATCCGCCTCAATATTATCCTTTACGATATTCACTTCTTTTTACCAATGAGACGAGGCATGCAATTTGATCTACCTAATATTTCTAAAGCTGCGGTAACTTGTAAGAAGATGCATTTTTGTACAGGCTTTCATGTGGCATTAATCGAGATTAACTTTGTTTCAACTTTCGCCAGAGTCTCCGTTTCAGTGGCCCGACTCAAGTACTTCCACTCTTCATTTCCTCCCAATCCTCTTTGCTGAACCTGTATTCAAGCTCTTTTCCTTCACTCTTTACCCGCTTCCACTTCGCCATCCCCATCCGGTCAACCAGTCCTTGAAACGGCGTATTCACCGCCAATGTCTCCAAAAACGCCTCCTCACATCCGACGCCCTCCGCCTCCACCGACTGGAATGCAAAGTCCAACGTGGCTTGCAAAGCTTCCCGCCCATACCCCTTCCTCCACTCAGAGCTGTCAATCAGAACACCCAGGTCCGCAACTCGTTTACCCTGGGCGTCCGTAGTGACTGCGTTGATGCCGCCGAAGCCGATAACGTCATCCGCAGGTGATGAAGCTGATTTTATCTCTGTTGTTGGGCGTCGAGTTATGACTAGAAAGTAGGCTTTCCCACTAGCGCGTAGGTCATCCCATTTGGCGATTCGGCGTAAGTATTCTTCTACCGTTGGGTTGCTTGGCGTATGTGGTTCATTTTGGTTGTTGAGGGGGTTAGCAAAAACGGCCGTGATGGGGGCAGCATCTGAGGGGACAGCGGGACGAAGGATAAGATTTCTAGTGCGGAGATTGGGATTTGGAGAAGGCATCTTGCGACAAAAAGCGTTGATTACTATCAATAACTCAAATTGTAAGATCACGAGTAATTAGGGGACAGCACGCTGAAGATTACGGTTTAGGTAATTCCTGATTTTGTTTTGTCTTAGAATCAAGAAGATAGGAGAAATAGGAGCTAAAGGAGGTATTTAAATACTGGGAGGACGACTCGTTTGTGAGTCATCTAGATGTATAGATGCAGAGATAAGCGATGTCTGCTTACGTAGTCACGTGAATCCTGTATCCCGACAAAAAGTATAGAACGCGAGAGATACATGTAGTTTGAAATCTCTGTACTTTGTGAAACGGACGAGGAACATGAGAAGACCACTTTGGATGGCGGTATTGTCTATGGACGGAAGAATTGGGATGCCTGCGCACTTTACAATCTGGATTATGCAGAGCGCATCGTATGAGGCCCGGATCGCAGAGGAAGCAGAGAGCAAAGACCAATTCTAAAATGATGCTGAGTCGTTCAAATATGAGAGCCTGAATATGTGCACCAAGGTCGACGTTGATAGCGTATACACAGAGAGAGTTGAATGAGATAGAGAAGGGGTTTTGAACTACTTGCCAGTCCGAATTTCGCTTTGGGATATTGATAGAAGTGACCTACTAATGCTGCGAGAGCTACCCAATCACCCCACAAAAGCCTACGGCTTGTTGTATTTCTAGAAGAGAGAATCCGTGCCCATAATCTCAATATGTATCCAGCGGTTTGAAGTAGCTTGAAAAAGGGAGGATCATCATACCAAGATAGTATGTACTTATGTGACTAAATGCTACATAGAAACTTTCTATGAAGAACTTTCCACCACACTTCAATTTAACAGGGTTATGGTCATGAGATATTAACCAGGTCTGGGATTTTTACCATCGTTATAGCAGCTTGAACTGATCTCGAGCTGATGTAGCTCAAAAGGCCGCATATGGTCAGCATCCTAGGACCCCCCCGTGTAAGAATCTTGGTTTTTTTCTTCGGAAGTATTAACGATTCCGGTGGCTGAATATGCCCGCAGATGACCCAGGAGGCACAGTAGCGTACCAATCTGTATATACTAAGTGAATTTTATCTGCACAGTTTAGCTCAGATAAAGTCAGGAAACCTGAAAACAGGGTAAAAGTAAATCGAAAATCAAATCGAAAACCAGGAACAACCTCACCTGCCTGAAAACTTTTCCAAAATTGCAATGGGTACCATCAAACTAGACGGAAGAGTTGCAATCATCACCGGTGTGAGTCTAAACAAATCGCTTTAGACTGCTTTTGCTAACACGATAACCAGGCTGGGTCGGGAATCGGGAAAGAGACTGCTTCCACCTTTGCCGAAGCTGGAGCATCGGCTATTTTCTTCGCGGATATCAATGAAGCCAAAATCAATGAGGCCGTCGAAGAGAGCAAAAAGCTTGCTACAGATGCCAAATATCAAGCTCTTGCTATAGGAGTAGATGTAACAAATGCAGACAGCGTTCAGTTTTTGATTGAGGCTACCGTCAAAGCCTTCGGTCGGGTTGACTATTGTGTCAACAGTGCAGGTGTAAGTAAATGGCAGTCAAAAGAGCCATGATACTCGACTTAGCACCTGAGTGGTGATTTTTGATAACAATAGACTGTTTTGCTAGATTGACGTTGATGCCTACATTCCCTTTCACGATAGCGTCGAGGCTACCTATGGTAAGGTAATGAATATAAATGTAAAAGGAGCCTACCTGATCACTCCTAGTAACGCATGTTTAGAGGTCACATGTCCAACTTTGTATGGGACGGCGCCGTATGACAAAGCCGATCCGACATTAACGATTGAACCACGACCCAAGTTTTTTTCTCTGCCTCTAGTCGCAGCAACAACTCGGGGCTCTTGAGGTGCCATTTGTTTGGAAGCGGCTCAAATTACCAAGGCCTCTGGTAAGTAAACTTTTATGACATCCGGTCTTTGAATCACGTTGGAATTAATGCTGATTCTGTATCATAGCCGTCGAAGCTGGCCCGGCAGGCGTACGTGTGGACATGGTCTGTCCCAGCTGGGTAGCAACACCTATGTTCACAGAAGAGTGTAACAGAGCTCCTCCCACACCGGACTTTATCAAAGCTGCAGTATCGACTGGAAGACCTGCCGAGGCTGGGGAAGTCGCAGAAGGGATCGGCTTCCTGTGTAGCTCTGCCGCGACCTACATCAACGGCGTGGGCTTGCTCATTGATGCGAGCTTAACATTGACTGTGCACTTAGGATAGATATAGCTAGGTCTTCACTTTCAAAGACTAGCCTAGCAGAGCAGTGGTGGAGAGTAGCGGTGGATCTCTAGAGATGGACAGCAAAGCTGTCAAAACCACGAAAGTTTGTATTAAAATCGAGATAATAAAAAAACAGACCGTTCCTTTGCGTTGCGCATATCTGCGAATGAGAGTAGGAGCAATACTTATGCAGTAACCATTAGTTTAACATGCTTAATTGGATGGAGAATACCCACTAAACACAGTTCGTTTCCATGCGCAAGCCTGAATATGAGTGTCATTAAGGTGTCCGACCCTAAGCCAAAAGAATTCAAGCTTACAGTACCCCGCGACTAACAGCTTAGAACGAAGAAAGAGTGGAGATTTCAGCGGCTAAACATGCCTGCTCGAGCGTACATTCTAAAATTTAAAATAAGCTGTCTCTACTTGGGAGAAAAAAGAAGCCAAAATTGATCACCCTCATGAATTTTCGCATAGATCAATAATAAAAGTATAGAAATTAATAATGTTAAATCAATCCCCAAATAGCTTTTAACTACGAAATCATTTGAACATCTAATTCTCTGAATTGGAATGGAACAATTGAATTGTTGAAGGGCTTGGCCAATGGGCGATTCCGCATGTTTTTTCGCTTATGTAGAGGTCCCCCGTCAAAGCTTTGTGGAAATAGGATTCGAGATCCCTATACATTCGCTTGTTCATCGGTTGACTAGATCACATTGCTCGTTGTATAATCGAGGAGTTGGCATTAAGACCAAGGTACGAATCACATGGTTCATATTTCATATATGATTTGTCTTGTAGGATGAAGATGAATGAATGCTGAAATGTTCGCTTTCTTCACTCTAGAGTAATGGTTTCACCGGACATCTAATTCAGACACAACATTATATTGTTAAAGCAATCTCCCCCCACAATTCCCTTGTTGCGACAAGATCATTACCGGTACCCCATCTTAAGGAATTCCTCCATTTACAACTTTGAATCAGACAGTCGTCTATACTCTCTCTGCCCAGCATCTCGCATCACCCCCATGTTCCCCTCCGCACTGCCTTCCACACTCCCAAGGAAAAACAGTTCCCATTTCATATCCCGCCGCGATAAAAGTCGTTCGCTGTGTATTGTTAAGCACTACCCATTCCATAAACTTGCTCGCCCCATCCAGATGATTATTGAGATGTGGGGGTGTCTTGATGAAGAAACGATGGGGCCATTGATTAAGTTTGCAATGGCATAGAATTACCGGAATTTCGACCAAATAGGGGCAAGTGAACGAGGGGCCCATGTCGGTACGACGTCTGTTAAGTACGTAAAATGGATTCATGACTATATGAAAGAAACATATCAACTTTGAGGGTGTACCGAAAGGTCTGATGGAGGTACTAAATGTTGAGATTCTATGAACTGTCCCGACACTCTCCCCGAGAGTTCGAGATGACATCCGTATTGACTCATAGCCAGTTTCAATTTGTGAGGAAGCGACGAGTGTAGAGAGTCATTCTGGATATATTCAACTACCATCTGGACTTCTGAAGGATTACGGCATCGATTTCACTCAGAATTATCTCGTCAACATCTTCTTCTGGTACTTCCAAGACCGGAAGAAGCGGACTGCAACAGTTCTAGCTAGCACAAACAATTTTCCAGCTTGCCACGAACGGGCTCGACATTGCATCCGGAAATGTTACAGCCTCTGGGTATAGCACCGGGCACATGTGAAAATATTAGGAGCATTCGGGCGAGTCCCCGCCGTTTTATCTTGAGGGCACGTGCTATAAATGGAATTTGAGGCTCCTCTGTAGTGACAGGCTACGGATGCTATATCTAGAGGGAAAGACATTGGTGCAGGACTACTTTGTTGTGGAGTATGATAAGACACGACGTATGCCAAATCCAGTAAGGCCGTGTACGAGGAGGGAGGGGTGGAGGGGAAGACAATTGAGTAGAACGGTAGTTGATGTTGTTGTTGTTGAGAGACAATGGATGGTTCTGGGTGATTTGAGGAGTTTTGTGATGCTCTTGATGCTGTTTTTGGCTTGTATGGGATGCTTTGCTTGCCAGCACACCTCTTTATTCGCCTGACTACAATTAACTTCTAGGTCTTGAACCTACATTCATTCTAAGAATCACACTTTTCATAATTACCACATCTATCCTTAAATATGTTTGATTTCCATCTTAAGTCAGCCACCTCGCCATACAAAGTGCACTCATAGTTATCCTGAACTATTTGCAAGCCTCTACTTTTGGGAGGCGAATTTCATCTTCCTCCTCCACAATTTAGCACACTTGAAGTCTGAAGGTTGAATGCTATATATCGAGATAATCATAAAATTTTAAAAAGGGGATCAACGAGGTTTCCTCTTTTATCTATCCTTTTCTTCTCAGATATAAGAGCTTTAAAACAACGCGAGCGTCAGGTGATAGTCTCATTCCCTCCCTCGCGCCTTGCCAAGAATTCACACGCCCCCCTCTTAACTACAAATCCTCAACCCCACTCATCACTTCCCAGCTACACACCTCCTCATTCCTCCCCAACTACTGATCTCGAACTTGAAATCTTACCATACTTCGTCAACACTCCAAGACATAGCTCCACCTACCACACTCCACTCCACTACACTCCACGCCGCCCAACCCTCTCAAAAAGAATTCGCTACAGAGACGAACCCCTTTATCCCCAAACACCTTGAACCCCCCAATCAACTATTTCACCATCTCTCATCTCTCATTCCCCATCTTATAGATAAAACCCAAACACACCCTCTAAAAATCAATCCCCCACTCCAAACAAAACATATGAATGAACAAACAATCGACACCATAAAAAACATCAAAAAATCAACAAGAATCGAGCAGTATCATCCGACAAGGCGTACCCATCCTTATTACTAATAGGCATAGATTCCACAGATCCATTGTTTCAAATCAATTCAACATCCCACGCAATTCCAATATTCAAAAGTGATTGACGAATGCCCCAAAATTCCCAATTACCAGACCACACTCCAAACTATCGTTAGATACCCTGAAAAAAACAAACAGTACAAAAATCCACCTCAATAACAAATCCCGCTTGTTGACCCATTATTCTTCAACTCAGGGATGTGTGAAAACATATATACAAGCGACTTGAACAATTGATGGCCACGAGTTTTGATAACCGTTGGTCTAGTGACGCATTCGTCATTGTTTCGATGAGCTTCATTTCCCTTTCATTACCTATACGTTCATCATACTTATGATATGTTCAAACTCTCATTGACTGTTAATCAATGTATTACAGGCATACGTTCATTTATAAAACGGGCGTTACCCATCTTCAAAATAAGCAGTCTCAAATAGAATTAACTATCAGGCGAGTAAGGGTTTGACGTGAATTACAAGTGCATACAACATACAAATTCTGCTATCAAAACATCACTACTTCATCACCGACTCGCACTCACAGTCAAGCGCCCAATAAAGTTCAAGGAAGTGCAAAAATCATATGTAAATAATATTCAAAGCCATGCCATCTTCATACCTATCTACACAAGTCCAGGCTAATATGTTTCATGTGCCGTAAAAACTCCCAAGACACCAATGCACGCCATTATATGTAATATGATTTAACCCAAATCCCGAACCTCCAAACTGAAGTTTCATTTAACCACGCTCCGCTACACTCCATTGAGTTCCCCAACATGCCCAAACACAATAACGACAACGCTACCCGTGCCTACGCATCTATAAACCCATCAACATACCAACTCCAAAATCATCAAAACATATGCCCCAAAAAGCAAATTAGATCTAAGGTATCATGATATCGTAGTAGTATCCCATATTCTCGCAGCCTCCCCCTTTTAAAAAAGAAACAAAGTCCAGTGCTTTTGTTTCACAACCATTTTTTGTACAATTGATTCGCATCTCCGTTCCACAATTATTTCAATTATTCGGATATTTTCTTATCCACATTATTCTGATGTTTGTCGGAGCTGTTCCATTTGGAGAAGATGCCGCCACTAGCTTTTGGACTGACACTTCGTCCTCTTTCTGGTGTTGCTATGCTGTGCCGCCTAACATGAGTCGTACCTTGATTCCGGTGGCTGTTTGGAATAGTCGGGCCTGGGTGGAGAAGACTGCTAAGGAAGTTCGATGATGGGGCTGGACGTTCCGTATTGACTCTTTGAACGCCAGTGTTGACAGTTGCGAGATCTGTTCCATTGCTAACAGCTGTCGCATTGGAATTCCGACGGTGAACTCGTTGTGCTGCATCTAGAGCTTCTTTCTCTGCTAAATGCTCGCTTGGCAACAAGATGGCCCGATCGAGCTCGTACGGAAGACCACGATGACGCCCACGAATTTGCATCGCAATAATGACAAGTTTCGAGACAACATTGAATTCGGCAGATAAAGAGGCATCGATTCCCGGATATCCTAGACTCAGACCAACTGTACCGTAGGCACTGACAATCTCAAACAAGACTGAAAACATATTGATAGACGGATCAGTACCTTGGAGGCGGCTGCCTTCAGCGATTGAAATGATAAAAAGGCCCAAGAAAATATACCACAAATCGAAAGACAGTTGTCTTCGAAGATGGGCACCGACGTAAGATGGCTCGCCTTCGTCCTCATTTTCCTCTGTTGGCGATCCATAAATACCCAATGACTTTTCCTCATAAACGTTCGTACGACGAACAGAAATGGCAATAGGGAGAACAGAAATATACATCATGATTAGATAAGAAACCTGGATGGCAGGATGAAGTTCCGCAAGATTGACAACTCCAAACCCAGCTGTTCTTGTGGAAGCAGCTTGGAACCAACCATCGAGAACACGAATATTGACTGGCAGATCAGTCACAACAGAATTGCCAAGCTAAGACAGGCAATCAGTAAAGTACAGTACCACGAGGGATGGGAAAACTTACATCAAGAATAATGAAGAACAGTAAGTCAACCCCGTTCAATATAATAAGAATCCAGAACAGCCACCAAGTCGCCTTACTTGGAAAAAGTAGCGTGAAACATCGACGAGGATGATCTAGTAAAAATCTCAATTCCTCCCAAACCGCACTGTTTCTGGGCACCCACAATGTGGTGACCCAAATAATGAATCTCAGCATGATCGGAAATCCCGTGTTGCCAATGATAATCAGAAATGACATTAGCAAGAGTGGCCAAATAGCAGTATTGAAAGAGATCATGCTGTCAGGGGTGAGGGTAAATCCCAGATCCGTGAAAGCAGAACTAGCTGTGAATATACTCCACCAAACTCTGCCCTGACCATCTTGCTCGACTATTGAACCATAGGTCCGGTTATTAAGAATCCAGGGCAATAGACAAACAACAGCGAATATGCTAAACCCTAGGAAATAACAAGACAAAACTAAAGCCAAAGATTTTAGTGATCTGTATTCGATTCCACCGAGTTCTTCTCTTTGTTGCTCGGTGAGATCAACGAAGGCTGAGTTACGACCGATGGTTGGTGCCCAACTCAAATAAGGAGTGGGGTCCTCCTTTTCGCCAGTAAGAGCTGTTTTGATGCTTTGAAATGTTGGAGCTCTTGACTTCAATTTCGACATGACTGCGCCATTTCCATTTCCCTGAGCATCCGTGGCTTCGGCGCCCTCAGTGTTTCTGTTGTTGCGGAATCTCATAACACCCTTCATGGTAGCGCCTGCAGCTTTCACATCATCCACCGCCCGCTCAACTTTAGGATGTGTTGGAACTTCGATTGTAACGTTACGCTTCCTTGAAGGATAGTGATCTTGCCATTGCGACTCCCCATTCAAAGTGCCACGACCATGGCTTTCCGGTCGAGAATACATAGAACCCCTGCGAGATAACGTCCTTACGACTGGGTCTTCCTCCTCCTCTTCAACGGTTTGTGGAGCGACACCAGCGTCCGCATCTCTTGGTCCAGGAATTCGAAGAATAGTTCTGTCTTCTGGATTTCTCTGACGTTCTAAGAAGGCAATATGATCTTCATCCCTACGACGAACTGGTAATCGCAGCTCTTCATCAGCCAGTCCATTACTCCTCTTTACTTGATCGGCAAATTTAATTTGCGTGTGGTGTGAAGTGGGACTGGGATCGTTCGCGGTCTCCGTACTTGATATGTTACTACTTCCAGAACCATTGACAGCATCTGCCTTGTTTAGCGCCTTTTCTTTCTCGATTGCCGCTTGGATATCATCAATAGCATCCCGATTGTCGCGCATAACATTAGCTCTTGTCGTGCCATGCATTACAACAATGTTTCTGCCATTAACACCTTTCTCCGCATCCACAGTATCCGCACCAGTGGTTCTCGATCTGGAGAATGATTTGGCGATGCTCCTTCGGTTTCTCTTGTTTTGGGCAGCAATGTGCTGGAATCGTTTTTCGAACCAGTATAATCTGAGGAAAACGACAAAGGAATTGATCGTGATTGGGTTCGTGAATATCGGTATTAGATACAGGACAATTTGCTGCCATGTGTTGAGGGTGTTAATGTTGATAGTGTTCAAACCACTTTGGGTTGCACAACCACTTGCGAAGAATAGCGCATCTATGTAAGGTATTCCTCCTCGAATATATAGGCAGATAGAACCGAGCAGTGTCATTCCAATGATCCAGAAATCTTTTCAAGACGTTAAGTTAGTGTCGTTACACAATGTGGAGTTTTCCATTATTTGTGTCTCTCTGAACTTACAATGTACAGTGATGAAATTGAAATGGGGGCTTTTGGAAATAAAAGATGGCTTGAGAGCCGCAATATGTTGCCATAATTCTAGCAGAAGAGTGAACATCTTTGCGGTCCTGAAAGAAAAGTTCAACCAAGGAGTGTTGGCAGCGCTCCGCAGAAGATATTAAAATTATCAGCTACCCGAGTTTGATGAATAGTTGGAGATCCCCGTTTGCACGGAATGCATTGTATAAGGGTCGCAGACCCGAGGAAGTCGCGAAGGAAGTCTGCGATAGACTCCTCGGACGGTTTGTTGTATAATGTTTAATGTGGCGAAGCAAAAGGGGAAAGAAGCTTTCGAAGATTAAAAATGACGAGGTTTGAGATTGGTCTTTGTTAGTCTTATCAATGCTTGGCAGGAAAGCACAATAATCGTGATGAATCTTTAGCTTTGTCCGTCAAGCCCGATCACAACACGTCAATTGGATGATTGTTGGACCTAAGCCCTTGAGAAATTGGTACGATTCGACAGGTCAATATGAAGTATGGAAGATTAAGTGCTGTGTGATGAGATGAGAAAGAGACGGGGCAGGAGAGAGAGAAGAGCAAGTGGACGAGGAAGACGAAGAAGACGAAGAGAAAGAGACTAGGATGACGAAGAGGAAATTGATATGACACGAGCAACCGGGGGTGAATAGTCTGTATGTTATATTATGTACAATTGGAAAAGAATTGGAATGGAAATGGAATGGAATAAAAAATAAAGTTTTCCTATGGGCCAGCTAGAAAGATTGTTGGTTTGTGTGGTGGGTGGATGGTGGATGGTGTGTGGTGTGTGGTGTGTGGTAGCTGTACTAATAAAGTCCACATTGTTGACCTTTTCTCTAGCCTCACGATAAGTACTAGGTACGTGCTAGGTACCTAGGCAAAGAAATAAAATTGTTTTCACTTCCCTGTAGAAAACGGTTGATGGGTCGTCGAACGTAAAAAAAAATCATTCTTACATGTTCTAGTCCTTGGAAGATCTTCAACCTTCGAATCAACGATTAGATGATGGCGGCTATTTACCGCGATGCATTTCAAATCTGACACATTCGTTTACTATAGCGATTCTACGATACGCTTGACAGGATAAATGGAGGTTCAAAACTTGGACATCTTTTATTCGCTAATGGCCGTGGTGAGATGATGTGATATCCAATAATGATTATATCGTCGATGATTATACCCATGGATGTTCTTGATGGAGATTCGCTGTCGATAGCCATTTTTTTAATTGATACCTTGTTTCTCTCTGGCCTCTAGATAACATTAACGCTGGTATGCACGCTCGACGTACGTACTCACTACCCTAGCCACTCTGATTCGTTTCCCTCGGGAAGAGTACCACATTCGGAGTAAATTTCCTATTGCGCAGTTGCAGATCTTACACCGGCACTTCAAACATCAGATAAGAAACCATCGAATGTTGAAGCATGCATCATTTAGCATGTGAGCCTGCATCACCGTGGCCAAGATGTCATACATTACTGTTTCATCATGTTCCATTTGATTGCTCTAAAGAGCTCTACCCCTTTCCTCGAGAAAATTTGAGAGAAAGAAGTAGAGAACCAGCTAGCCAGCAAGCTAGCCAGCTAGCTTACAGGATTCAGCCACATATTATTAACGAGAATTTGGCATTCCCCTATTGGTGTCCCGTCAAGGTCCTAGCACAAAGCAACACGAGTTTGCTGGTAATCTCGATATTGTAGCCATGAAACGACCGACAGTCCTCGGTACAAACCGCTTAACAATTACACCAGGACACCCCATGGCCATCGCCTATACTAATTTTGAGGTGCACAACATTGCACCGCAAGGCCTCCAATATTTCTTGGCGCCCTGTTGGTCCCAAGGGAGCAGCAAAACTAAGCCTTCCATACATGACAGATCACATTGGACAATCTTGTTGATATCACATCTCCAACAATAAAAAGGATCAGTAAGGACAGGCCTCCAACCAAGATACTTTCCCGAGCACGTTTCACTGTACTGTGGAGAAAAGAAAGCTTCAATTTATCTGCAATGCCCTTGTCAGCCCGAGGCCGGGTCGATCGCACTTCTCCCGTTTACCAACAAACGCGGGCGTCAATTTTTGGGGGTCAGCCCGATGTCTTGGCATTCAATCTGTTTTTCAAATTGGTGGTTTCACATGTATTTGGCGCTTGATAGCGAGTTGTATATGAATATTAGTTTATCAAAGAAATTTGTATGTGCGTAGGTAAGTAAACATTCCCTTGGTATCTTAAAAACACATCGTTCCACATGAGCACTCCAACCCATATATCCTTTTTGTCTTCTATTATATCCACCGTACTGTCGCAATCTTATCTTTTCAACGTTGGTCTGTTCCTGTTTTCTGATTTTCGCCTGCGGTTCACACCACCATGACCTCAGCCTGCAACAATTGTATCCGGACTCTCAACATCTAGTTGCATACCATGACTGGATTCGAGATGTTCCATTCCCCCATCAACAACTACACTTTCCAATCTTCTCAGCTGAATTTTGTCATCCAATCTTATTACTTCCTTTGCCAAGCCACGAATACCCTCAAAGATAACATTCGATCTCTCCCATTCCAAAAGTCCGGCCTTTCCACTAGCCCTTTGAATAAACACAACTTCGTGTATGCCCATTCCCCAAGCAGGAGGACTATATCCAACAGAACCTTCATCTTCATTAAATACCGTTATTGCTACCCTTTGTCTTTTGCTGTTCCTCTTCTCTCCTTCTAACTGCTCACTCTCTTGTATTGCATTTGCATAATATCGTAACGCGGCTTCAGGTCCAGGCAGCCAACACAATTGACAAAGATCAATAACTTTCTCTTTGCTCAATTGGTGCTTTGGATTCTTCTTCTTGAGCGCTGTCGCGACAAAACTCAACAGGCCAACTGGAGAATCACAAAGCGCGTAAGCTATTGCATCTGGTTCTCTCAAACCAATACTCGTAACGGCTCCATATCCCATTCTCCTCTTCTTCCCACTCAACAACGACTTTCTCGTCGGGATTCTGTGTTCCTTTTTCCTCATCTGCAAACTCAAGTTCTTCCAATCTCCTTCTTCATACCCCCAAACCCCCGCGTGAAAAAATAATGCCACCTTCCACCTGACCCAATCCCAAACTCCTTCTTTCACAGTTGGAACTCCCCATCTCGGTTCAATCAAATGCACACCTCTACAGCCTTCCAGATCACCAATTCCTCTGCCTAAATGGTAATCCACTTCCCCACCCTTCTCCCGCCCAGACCCCATCATTGATGCAATATAGTTCTCATAACCTAACCTTTTCATCAATTGCCCAAACAATCTGGCTGTCTCCCTCATAACATCTGACCTAGATCCAGGTATCTCATCGCTAAATCCCGTGCCTGGTATTGATGGTATCACAATGTCAAAAGCCTGCTTGTGTCCCCGTCTCTGTCCGCTTCCGTGTTCTTGAATATCCTCCCCTAAATTCTCTGGCTCACATAATTCCTTACTCAACCCTTCTATGTCCAAACTCAAATTGCTATTTGGGAAACTTGGAACCAGCAACAGCGGAACTGCATTTGCTCGTGAACTGCGTATGTGTATGAAATGAATGCGTAGCGATAGACTGGAGCCTTCTGGAGCATTGGTGTTAGGCTTCGGAATTGTGAATGTAGTGCGATATTGCGGGTATGTGGAATTATAATAATTCTCCCTCGCGCGCCAGGAATAGTTTTCTAGCCTGTGCGTATAATCATATGTTAGCTTCTGCCTTTCCTTATTCTTTATTACAATCCCTGGTCCTGTAATATACAACGGACAATAATTTGGAGTGTGCATACCAATAATCAACCAAGCCCTCAATCTCCCTCTTGGTTACCATACCCTCTTCATTCAATCGCTCACTCTCAGCATCCCCGCCACTTTTCCCCTCCTCTTCTCCTCGCCTTTCGTGCGGCAATCGCGTCAATTCCAATTTCTTCTTTGTCAGATCAAGATATTTCGAACTAACCTATTATTTTGCCATTAGTCCCCATTATATTAGCTCCCTCAATCCCATGTTCATCACATGCCACTGCTGATCTCCAACGAAACAAGATGTGCCATTCTAGTTCCCATAAAAAGGGGTGAATATGATTCAAAGCGTACTCACATGAACTCTATATTTCTTTATCACCTCTTCCGCTCTCCCCATTTCCGTAGCCTCTCTCTCGTGCGCATGCTCCGCAACACTAGGAAGTGCCGCACTCCTTCCCATTTCTGTTATCTTCTACGTAGCCCAATAGTTTCCTCGGGCTTCCGAGTGATGTACGCACAGTACGTAGTGTATTTTATTTGCGCGCGCGTGCAGATTAGAGACAAAATCACAATTTCCCTCTCTGTTTAGATAGGAAACGAAAGTTTTAAGAGACTCTTCTCCAGCATCAAAATTGAAACTCAGAATTAAAAGTGTTCAAATCTCACCTTCGAATTTCAGGCGATACTGTTATCTTTCTTTAATACCCCAAGGATTGAAGATTCACACATTATCAGAAAGGAGCTCAGCTGGAGCTCATAGAAAGCTTGAGCCACAGATGTGGCGTAAGCTTCAAACATCCACGTGCAACCTATCAAATGTGCCGAAGGACCTACCTCGGAAATGATTTTCAAGCACAGCCACACTTCTGCCCGTTATGCATATTCTAGAATTTGTCGATCGTGAAGATCAAGCAAAAGTGACTGGACAAGAAGCACAAGTTCAAACCACGGAAAAATAAAGCAAGAAATGAATATTACCTAACGTTAGGAACCGATAGAATACACAGCCACATCTCATACAGTACCTACTTCAGATCTCCAGCTTCCGGCTTATCTTGAGTGTTGAGGATCATCAAGATCTGCACTAGAAACACATGTGCACTAAGTCCAACCTGATATTTTGGACAATTAAAAGATAATACATAGGTTGTATTGTGATTACATTATATGTGGTGCTTTTTCCACAGAAAGAAAGGAGAAACAACCTTTTAAATCGGATCTAGTATGTCTAAAAAAGGGCACAAAGGTTCCTTATTGCTATCAGTGTATCTTATACGTGACTCGCCTAGTTTCTTTTCCTCTTCCTATACGCCAACGCTGAAGAGATTATCGCATGTGATTTGCCTAATTGCATGCATGTATGCCAACAAACTCTGCCGTGTATGATACCTAACATGCTAATCTATTGCCGATCAATCAAATAATCGCACTCCTACCCCCTAACGGTGATTCGTTCCTAGAAGATCCTCCGGTGCCTGTCCTCACAATGCCTCCTCCAACGCCGCTACTACTACCTGACTGGGTTGAAGCCGTACCACCTTGTGCCACACCCCTCAAATTCATGCTACCAAGCCTACTCACAATATTACTGCCCACAGCGTCAACTGCACCCCTCGGGGAGCTGAACGTAGGCCCATGTGCTGCTACTTCTTGAACTCTAAACAATTTTATTGCTGTGCCATTCCAAACACCTATTGTACCCTTCGCAACCTGCATTTCAGATGTGAATACGAATGCCCATAGTAGGGATTCGTACCAACCAAGCGATAACGGCGTCCACTCAAAAGAATGAATACGAATGGCTGTGGTCTCGATTCCCCTTATCTCGGCCTTTTGAATGGTGCGGAGAATATTATTTGAAGGTGTGTCGGAAGGATTGTTAGGATTCGAGAGGAGAGAATCAATTTGATCAATGAGTGTTAAGATTGTATGAAGTGGAAGTTCTGGAAGCCAAGTTTCTATCCACTGAGGCGTAGGTTCAAATGCACCGCTCGATGAAAATGCTGCGTAGCTACTCAGGCTCGTTGTGCTGTTGTGTCTAGAGAAGGTGGGCATGCCAGCTGTTGCTAGTTAGTAACCTATTTCGTGACCAGATGCAGAAATACGTACCGGGCATTTTCCCCCTGGCCTTTTCTGACATTCCCCGTAGTTGGGTAGGGACTGTGTCGTCAATACTCGAGGATATCGATGACGCCCTTGAAGGGTGGTCTGTAGGAGGTGATGCTGCTGGAGTGGGGCGTTCTTCACCGTCGCTATCTTCATCGTCGTCGTCTCCGATAGCAAACGTGTCCTCCTCTGGCACATTACTAAGCGCGGATGCCCCTCGTGGATGACTTATAGATGGGCTCCGTATACTATCCGCGGAGCCTCTCCTACTGTCTACGTCTCCTGATTCCGCTAGACGTTCTTTCTTTCGCCTGTTTCTTCTTTCTATCTCTTCTTGGCCACTTTCCAAAGTAAAATGTCGCAAGGCTACTCCAGAGTCAGTTGGCATTCAAGATATGAGGAGTGAATCCATACCTTCAAATTTCTTCTTATTTCTCAAAATGGCGTACACAAAATTAGGGTTGTCTAGATGGATAATCAGTATCTTGTTTTCGCAAAACAAATAATAATACTAGGGTAACCCACTAGGATACTGGTGCTCGATGATAGCATTCATACTCTCCAAAAGAGACTGAAGGAGATCATGATTACTGTCGTTCGATAAAAGGAATCCTGGTGATGACATTGACGCAAACAATTGCAGGAGTTTTGAAGATGTGGGAGCACTGATATTCTCCAGATAAGCAGCGATGTTATTTATCACTGCCAATAAGGCAGGATAGATGGCTGTCAGTTTTCCTTGACTTGTTGTTATTATGTTGTAAATTGACTGTTCTTCGTCAGTGTTGCAGTATTAACTTCCGCAGAAAACCTACTTGTATGAGGAAATCGGCATATGTCCCATTGAATGACTGAAGTCTGATGCTGGGCGGTAAAGTATCTTGGGCCTCGAATCTTTTGTTGAGATTCTTGCCAAAGTTTGGTTCCACACTTAAGGTCTGCAAGATGAAAATACACATCCGTACAACTCCTTGTTTGGAGGCATCTAGTCTGTATTCGAGAGAATAGAATATGATTAAAATAACGAAATCGTGTGATCGATCAGTATCAATCAAAAACGACCTGAATCGTTTATTGCATTGGGTGATTTCCCAGAATAACATGATCATCTCCGAAGCACATTTTGCGTATGATTGATTTCCAGGAATATAAGAGCTCGTAGTATTCATAGGCTGGTTCAAGATTCTCGTCATACCATCTACAATGAATTGAAAATCTTGTGGCCTATGTAAACGACCAAGAAAGTGTCGGAAATAATCTAACAATGTCAATTGAAATCTACAGACGGAACTATATCAATATCTTACTTTTCTTGGTTTGAGCAGGGCCGGATTCGGGTATTGGGTATAGGAGAATGGCAAGCAAAAACTACGAGATTCGAACATCAGATCCTGAAATCAATGGATAGTATGCTGACTGACCTGCAATGCATATGTGACTAAAATCTGTTTTGGGTCTTTGAAAACTTGTACATTATATGGCACTTGCCATTTTGCTGGGTTGTATTTCAAAGTCTTCGTACATGTTAGTATTTGGTTGTAAATGAGGATAGTATGACCTTACCGTGTTTAATAGAGAGCACAATACAGATAACACAACCTGCTTGTCTGGACAAGTAGCGATATATGTGATGGCTTTCACGCCTTGCACAGGAAGCAAGTTTGCCGACATATACATACTTTGACTGGTTAAAGTCAAGAGCAATCTTAATATCTCGGTGCGGTTGTTCTCAAATTCTTTACTAGTGCCCACTGGTGTATTACACCCTACTCCGCTTTGCCAAATGGCATACGATACTTTGTTCTTACTGTTCTGTGGTTTGGGGAGGGTAAAGTCTGCAAAGAACAACAAATCGATTAAAGTGTCGATCAATTCTTCTGCCAAGGGCTTTACCTCTTCAAATTCTTGCGCCGCAGCTTCGAGCTTCTGTAGTTCTTCCTGGGATTCATCAAATATCACGTCTCGGGCGAGGGCTGCTTTGCTGCAACATAGTCAGTGACTGAATCAATCAACATCAATCTGCGACTGTGTACCGTGTCCGCTTCCTCCTCACACCCCAAAAGAATGTCTCCTCCCATGATTGTAGTTTTTCGGCTTCGTATACGTATGGCAGAATGCGTGTGAGTATTCGAATACAATTCAATGCATCTCTTTCCGGAGCAAACTCTGGATGAGGGAATGAGGGGTGATGGCGGAGAACAAAAAGTCGGCTGGTTATTGCTAATATTAGAGTCTCTAGGTTTTCTAACGCCGTATCCCGAGTTCTTCGAATATCTGCAGGGGAGAAGAGACTGAAAATGTCTTCTGTGGATTCTGGCAACTCCCAAAACTGTACAAGGCTCAATCAGTAAGAACTCCAGCTGAAGATGTGCGATCAACTCACACAAGCCCAATATGGGTCGTCGGCAGGAATGATCTTATCCTCTGATAGTCGGAAGATACCCTTCTTAAATACTAGTTTCGAGTCGGAAGCTCCCATCCTTAATTGTGTTTTGCATCTGGAGCTGGAGTTGTGGCCGTTGTTTGATATGTATGTAATAAATGTTCTAGATTGTTGACGAAGCTTCTTTGTACTGGACGATAAGATAGCCTTCACCGGAGCCAATCTTCACGTGCTGGCGAAGATCTATCAACCCGTGGACATCACAGATACCACGAAACAAAACGTGAAGTTTTCTGAATCACATACTCAATTGAATAGAGTCTTGAGGCAAACCAACAATCATCAAGACAGAGTTTAATATAATATTTTAATAATGCAGGTGCATGTCAAAGTAACGCGGGCCACAAGGGTATCTATCTATATCCACAATCCATCAAGTCTAAAATCTAGGTATACAATCGGGCATTGCCTGAATTTCTCCTTCCCTTCTCGTAAAGCCATTTATTATTTAACCCAACACTTGACGGTTTCGCAACACCTAATGGACTTGGTGTACCAGGGTCCCCAATAGATCGGCCGAGAGGATTTGAGCCATATGAAGACCTCCGGTTACCACTTCCACTCATGAGCGTCTTCTGTAACAGAGGACTTGCACCTGGCGAATAGACTGGCCCCAGTGGATTAACCAAGCTTTCAAGGCCATCTTGAGTGTGTGGACTTTCGGATCGTTTTCCGGAAGGACTTCCAGAAGCTGGGCTTCCTCTTCGATTCGCAGGCGAGCTGCTCAGGGGTGTTGACGTCCTTCTGTATCTCGGTGGAGTAACATACTCCGAGCCCGGAGTGGGTGGTCTTGAACTAGGTTTCAACCCAAGAAGCTTTCGTTGAGCAGGCGTCAAAGGTATATCTTCCATGTTGTCTCGTTTCGTATAGAACGGGCGAAGTGCAACAATAATATTGAAAAGGAGGCAGAATTGTATTATTCGAAAGCTCCAGGACGCAAACATTGGAAATAACGCTTCGCCGAAGAAATAACCAGGGAAGCTGAGAGCACAGTTAGCACATATTATTGTATTCTGGATCGGGCGTACCTACGTTCTCCAAAGTGTTTGTCCAAAGTACCATAACACAACAAATCCCACGCCATTCCATAGAAGTCGCCTCATGTTTTGATCTGTAAAAGTGGCCACATTCTGTCGTCTTGCGATCTCATCAAATTTGGGGTGTTTCCAAGTTCCAGTCTGTGGTGTAGATGGTTGTGGTTCTCCAAACCCCGACTTTCTTGCCGACGCTGGCGATGATCGTTGGGTTGCTGGTGTAGTAGGGGTACGTATCATTGTAGACATATTTGGGATTATACAAAGCCTTTAAGCTCTGCTGGGAGGTTGGTAAGCTCCTAGTTGTACTCGTTAGCAACCATGTCAAATCCAAACGTAAATAGAGGGTTTAGATCATGCTACTCACTTTTGATGCTGATAAAAAGCCAACTTTACCTGTTTTTTTATGGTTAGTACTATTTCAATTCAATTGACGATTAAATCTACGTTCGCATTGTTGTTTGTCGAGAAGGCTATCGAAGAAATAAAACCTTTCTTGGTAGTTCTTCCTGAGTTGTTTTGATCAAGAAATCGTGAATTCTGCTAAAGCTCAAGGCGCGCTTCTATTTTGGCGTTAGCGCGATTTTGTACCCCTGTCCATTGATTGGTCCTATTGATTAGTGCCGGATATCATCACCCCGCCCCGTAGAAAGCTATCGTATCACCAAGCAACCCCAAATACCCGCCCGCGGAGTTTCTCTTGAAACGAGTATTAGAAACTGTTAATGCTCATACTCATGAAGACACCTTCAACTTATTGTAGCTACAAGTACGTTTCTTCAAGACATCTTTCAAGATGGGGTTCGATAATCTCATGCTCTATCTCGATGAGAGCATTACAGGTGTTCTCAGCGATTGGGATCTTTATTCAACCTTAATTGTTACTGTTCTCATCGGCTTCTTTGCTTACACAGTTGTGACATCTCGCGATCCGGACTCACATCCTATGCTCTTAGCCCGTCAATCACAGGCATCTCCAGTCAGACAAGAAGGACAATCTGCCGTCTTCAGAAATCACACGTCCCCCCATGGCATAGCTCTCAACTCAGGACTCAACGTCAAAGACCCTGGTGACTCGAAATGGGCCCCAGGGCGCAATGGTGACTTGAGAGATATTTGGCGTAAAGCAGTCACTGGGGCTGTCGATAGGGAAGGGAAAGAGACTGGAGATATTGGTAGCCTCATGACAATATATGGTTCCGATAAACTAGTCACTCACAAGCTTGGTTTGTACAGCATTGTTAATGAATACCTTTGCTTTGCTAATGTTGATACAGCCGATGTTACTCGTCAAATCAATTTGATTGGTCAACACATCAAGCAAAATGGCGGAACTAACGTTGCCATATATTTACCAAACTCTATCGAATACGTCGCAACGTTGTTCGCTTGCGCCTTTTACGATCTCAGTGCAATACTCCTACCCTTTGACGAATCTCCCGAAAGCTTAATAGAATTGATACAAAAGTCCAAAGCGGATACGGTCATTGCAGCTGTTGGTTCTTTCCCATTTGATGTAGTGACAAAGTCATACCCCGCTTTGCAGCAAATGATATGGGTGGTGGATGATGGCAGCAAGCATATGGACTGGAATGAAATTCCAAAGGGTACTGGCGGAGCTGTGAATGTTTCTACCTGGCAAGAGATCCTTCAAGATCAGGAGGCTCATGCAGGTTCCGAACTGCCCGTTGTTGACAAGAATGATAAGGAGCCTAAAAAAGTTGTTGCATTCTGGCCTAATGGGGAACTCGTGGAATACACTCAATCAGTGCTGGTGGCCGGCGTTTCCGGTCAACTCTCCTCCATACCCACTATTCAGCGTATCACATCTAAAGATCTTTTTCTCTCTGCGGAACCACTATCAAAGATCTATCCTTTGATCTTAACTCTTTCGGCACTTTACTCAAATTCTTCCGTCGCATTAACATCTGTTGCAATCAAAGACCCCGATCTCGTTCTAGCAACAAAGGGTACATCCCCAACGATTGTTGTTGCTTCTTCCACCACTCTTGCGAAACTTCATGCAGAAACCAAGGATAACTTGACTTCCCCCCTCTATCAAGTCATCCACTGGTTTCAAACCCGATCCTTGGTACAGAATGGTGTCATGCCTCTTGCCACCGTCTTTTCCCGCATGTACGATCATCTTCGCCCAATCATTGGCACAACGCCTGGGAAACTTCGCTTAATTTACGTTTCCGAACCTGTTGGTGCACCGTCAACACCTTTGAGCGCCGAAATGCTCTCAGATCTGCGTATTTACACAGGCTCAAGAATTGTGTACGCTCTTACAGCATCAAGGGTGGCGGGTTCTGTATCTCAAACTGGTATATATGATTACCGAGTAGACGATGGTTCGGAAAAATACTCGCACTTTGGAGCGCCTCCTCCATCTGTCGAGATCTTTTTGAAGGACACCAAGGAGTATCAAACTTCTGACACATATTCCGTTGGACAGGTATACTTCCCCTTTCTTTTGAAAAATCCCTTACTATCCTCCTCACCTCTTTTGCGGGTACACATCAACTAACCTTCAACAATAGATCACAGTAAGGGGCCCCGCCGTTGTAGGAGGAGAAGCAGACTTGGGTATTGCGGGAAAGATGAAGCCAGACCACACACTCGCTCTAATTTCATGATACGGCGGTGATGTTTTTGTGCATATTCATTGAATCGTTCATATCATATCTGTCATCAAATAAATCTATAGCCATGATAAAGCTCGGAGTTATCCGAAATGATCACATTGCAATTTTGCCGTAGTTATAATTCACTCAATCATACCCCCATGCTCAGAATCAGTCGTCTGTTGCACATCTAAAAACTTAGCTTTTGTATTAGCTCTCAGAATGAGTATTTTGTTGCGGACCTGAGAATTTAGCTTTCCATTAGCTCTGCAGACATGGTAACAGTATCAATACTGGCGCCAATAATATCCACTCATCGAGATCACATTATTGTATTGTTGCACACCTCAAAACTTAGCTTTTGCATTAGTTGTTAGTCCTGCAGAAATCACAAGCAAAATATCCACATTCGAGATGTTTTTTGTTGCACACCTAGAAACTTAGTTGCAGTTGTTAATTTATTACCAGCCGTTTGTTGCATGTCAGGAATTTTAGTATGATCATATCTAATCTATAATCCTGACTAGAGGTCACTTGACGCTGGCAGGGACAAAAATCCGAGGCCCCTAAATATACTCGCTAGTAAACCCATGAAGGAAGGCTAAAAGAGTGAAGGCTGAGGCTAAGGCTGAAGCTAAGGCTGAAGCTAACGGGGGCTAATTGGATGCGAAACAAAACAAAACACTGGGGTGTGTGGTCAGGACGGCTGGAGTGGGGACACGGGGCCGGGCAAAAACGTTAAGGCTTAACGATGATGCCGCTGCCAGCTGGGAACCAGTAATGTGCCGAGGTAAGGAACACATGCTCACTCTGAACGAAATAAACGGCACACCAAAAATATATTATCACTTCCAAAATTCATTTTTTAATCAATAATCGATATTTTTAATTTTTATTTGAAGCAGATTATTTATACATTGATATTCTATAATCTCATTTTATTATATCTAATTTACTATATTATTTCAAATTATTATTGAATTTTGAATTAATAGTATTTTGAAGAAAGTCTCGATTTTAGCGACTTTGGTGT